>CM035360.1:5127749-5135249 GCA_020137815.1 Hormiphora californensis | reverse complement strand
AAAACTATCGATCTTCCCAAATACCCCATCCAAGATACCCCAGCCCTAATTCCTGAGCCCACCCCAGCCCTAATTTCTGAGCCCGTTTTTCCAGTATTTTCAGCAGTAACACCACTTGTAATGGTGCTATCGTGCACCAAATTTCGTGATGCGGCTCTTCTCATTTTGCTAGCTGCGTTTCTGTGAAATCCCACGTCCCGCACTGATAAATATCACGTGTAGCAGAAGAAGTAACCATGGTAACAGCTGTGTGAACATGTGGTGTGAATATGTGGTGTGAACATGTGGTGTGAACATGTTGTGTGATGTGTGAACATGGGTGACGTGTGTTGTGGTGTGAACATATAATAGTGTGAACAATGAACGTCATGTAGTGTTAAAATGTGATGTTGCGTGAATACGTGTGATCTGTGAAAAGTGTGTGGGGCCAGGGTGTGTATTTAGTGAATGCATTACTATAATGTAGTATTACTATAATGTAGTATTTCTCCCAAAAAGAGGGTTTGCGTTTGAAGCCATTATATTGAGAGTGAGTGGGCCCCTTTTCCCGTCATTAAAATACAGTAATCATATTTCAATATAGTGTGAAAATGTGTGTTACCCAGTGTGCCCTGTTGCATAAATCATAAACTTAAGATGTATGTCTGTCAGTGAATTATGACCCATAGCTGTGTCTGGCATAGAAATGTTTACTGTCTACTGTCTAGGAGTGAATAGAATAAAGTAGTAACGTGTTGTGGAGGTGATCAAGTTTCCTGGCACAAAATAGTGTGGCACCATATGGCGCTAAGATAGTGTTCACAGTATAACCAGTGTGCCTGTGAAATGTCTACTGCGTGTGTTGGACTGTCGGAATATACGAGTGGAATATTTTAACACGAAAACATGTGTCATGCGTGTTACAAGCATTTAATGAAGCATATAATAAGCATACTGTTGTAGGGCGTGATTTGAGGTGGGGTCTGAACTGAACACAGTGATGTGTGACAATTATAGCACGAGTTTTTGTGAAAACATGCACCTTTCCAGCAGTAGAAACCTTCCACGCCCTTTAACCAGCTAACCATATTTCTTTCCCCATCTCTTTCTCTTTTAAGCTAGTTCACCAGAGCTTTTCCTAACCACCCGAAGTTAATTTATTCAAACGGGATAACCACTTTTTCTTTTTCCCCATCACAGAATAGAGTCTTGCTTCACTTTCTTTAAAAGTTACCCGACAGAATCTACGAAGTCCCCACTCGGTAGCATGACTACTGCCCTTCCTTCCCATCCCCTTTCCCTATAACAACTCCCCCAAGCCCCCTAACTCACCCCTTCCTCTCATTTCAGCGAGCAGTGCAATGAACCCGATAATATTCACGATGTGCAGTGGCAAGTTCCGGTCCTCAGCCCGTCTAGTCTGTGAGATCCTCATCGAACGAGTCCTCCTAGTCCTCCTCTACATAGTATATGTTGTCTACTACGGGATAGTATCCCTGTTCCGGTGTATAGGAGATGTTATCAGCACTGTGTTTACTACTGGGGGGTGCATCAGGAGGATATGATTCGTTGGACGACGTTGTGATAAAGATCACCCTGACGAATTCAGAAGACCCGGCAGCAAGGGGAGGAGGAGGTGGTCACCATCAGGAACAGCCGGGTCCAGGAGGGAGCGGGAGATGTAATAACAAATCGAATAAGACATCTGAGACAGTACTCTAAGAGAGAGAGATAGATATTTTAGGCCCGTGTGTATTTTAGTACCCTAACAAAAACGAACCACAGCGCCGGCAAGCGCCCCAGGCCAAGAATTTAACAGCTATTAATTCAGCAAGTTAGGGCTGAAAATTATGTTGTGTTTTTATTTGTACGTGTTTACCGTGTTGTGTGTGTATCAGGACCCCAAGAGAGACGATCTCTACCTGTCTGTTTTGCAATGATGGTGATATATTGTGGCAGCCCAGTATCGAGTCCCATTCCTGCTGCTGTCTTGAAACTGAACAAAAACAATGCGAGACATTCTTATTTTGTGCACGTGTGTGTTATTTGTTAGACAAAATTACTGTTTTCCCCGTTTTTTTTGAACCAGGAAATTGTTATTTGTTCTCTGCCAATGGCCAAACTGGTTGGTGGCGGTGTTCGTGTGAGGTTGCTTGGAATACCGTCACATTGCCATGTTGAAAATAAACTGTGAATCAGCACTGGATGTAGCGCGCGATGCCTGGTTTGGTGCTGTTCTCGCGCGAGGGCGGGGACCACGAGAGTCTGGCCGCGCGCTGTTTTCAGTAATTTGTGTACCGCGCGCAACGGAAACGTGACGGTAACCAGTGCGACAGGGCGATGTCACACTTCGGTGGCGGGAAATTGTGGTGCAGGTGTTTTGGTTGGAGTTGGGACCCACGCCTGGTGCATCTGAGGTAGAATGACTGAACAATGACCATTTCCTGAACTAGTGAATTCAAGAGTATACTTCTATCTATAGATTGAATAGATAGCAGATGGATTGACAGGTGTACCAAATGAGCCAGTTCCGGTATGACTGCAGTTTTGGATGTATCTCATCTAGAACCTGCAAGTGCCAGTGAACAGTCTCCAATTGAAATGTATCGTGTCTTGCTTCTCTCTTTCCTATCATATCTAGTTGACGGTAGTGGGGGAAGGTTTGTGGCGTCTGATAGATGGGCGAGATACAAGAGGATCATATCAAATGATGCCCACGAAGTCCTCAGACATTATGTGATCATTATGAAGCCTGGTGAGGTAGGTAAAGATGGGGATTCATGAATCATGGGGATTACATTGATATTATTGACACATGAAGTCTGGTCTGCTTTTGTTATCCGTATTCGGGGAAAGAGTTGTTGTCACATGAAAGGGGTTGACGCATCTGAGAAGCTCTGAGACCCTTTAAACAACAAAGTAAAGAGTGAGATTGTTGTTGTGAGATCAGACTAGTAATTGCGATGATCCCTGACCCCTGTATCATAATGAGGCTTTACAAATGCTCTCGATGACCCCCTATAGCAACTCAACTCGACAATATCACACAATACACAACAACAAACCAGGTCACACACAATCATACAGTCGAGACGGAGATCTCTTCAATCCCCTCAATGATTGCAGAAGAGCCACCCCCCCCCCTTTCTCCAGCAACAACAAATCAGCTCGTCTCACAATTCCATACCAGACCATTTTCCAAGTTAAGCCCTTAAGGGCCAATCTCTGACTCAGCTCAAAAGCAGAGCAAGAATTACATGTTTACTATACAACCTGACCGTGACCTAATATCCCCTCCTCTCTCTCTTCAGTTAATCCAGCTCTACTGTGCAAGTCTTTACATGACCCCACAGCTGCAGATCAGTGGCCTCAACGAGAAGGAGACACCCCGTGAGAGACCTATGGTGGGGGTCGTACAACCATCCACCGAACCAGGCTGCATACCGCAACCTACCCCGGATATCAGAGAGGTAGGTAACCAAAACAAGTCGCTCAAACCCTCACCGGGTGGGCGGGTGAGTCACCCTGTTTGTCACAGAAAAGGGCAGTTCAATCTTCCTTCCCAGTAAACTCCAGCCCCCCTCCATTTAGATAGAGTGGGATGTGACTGCGTGTTCCCTAAACATCTCCCACTCTGTACAAAACAACTGGTGGAGGTGCCAGCTAGCTGAAGCACAGGGATCTCCAACCAAAATAGAGGTTGTAACCATCCCCGCACGACAAGATACCTCCATAATCAGACGTACCTCACACATGGATTGGTGGTGTATTAGGGACAGGGTTGAGGTGACTATACCCCATGCAGGACATCATGTATGGGCGTATTGGACGGTGCCTAGCAATGTTACGGAGATACACGAACCAGGGAAACATTACCATCCCGATCTGGGGCACTTTCTAACGGTGGAGAGGTTCCCTAGTTGGGAGTTGGAGGAGGGAGATTTGTTTGAGTGTAATGGAACGGTGTGGGAATGGGAGCAGGATTATCCTTGTCTCAAGATCTTACCTAACGGATATCCGGCACTAAATCACTGCCACGGACGGGACATGTTCCTTATGACCATTGCTATCATTCTGTTTTATGTGTTTCTTTACGCAAATGTGATGGCGGTGGGGGTGGCATACACGGCGTTCAAGAGGAGTACCAAGGAGTATCTACACAGAAAGAGGGTCCAAAGTATGGGCCTGAATTGTAATAACTTTATACCGAAGGATGGGAAGGTACCGTATAGTAACATCAGGGACATCAAGGTTCTGCAAGTTACAAAGAAGCAGAAGAGGAAGTCTACAGCTGTTGATCCTGATTCGTGGGATGATATAGCTGAGGAAACTGCAACGTCCACCCACCAGCACTGTCTTGCAGGTGTGTTTGGTGGATCAAAGTCATGATGTGATGATATTCTAGCTGGATATTGACTGACTTTGTGAAGAATACTATTAATTATTAACTATTAATTATTTAATTGACTGTAATAAACTTGAAACACAGTGGTTTGCTAAATTTAACATTTGGTGAACAACACACAGTACTTATCAAAACGTGGTAAAAAATAATCGGCTTTTCTAACACAGCTGTCGTAGATTGAACAACTGAAGCCTTTCTCATTGGATGAAATATTATAGCCTCGAATTAGTCTACAGTCATGGATTGAATTAATAACGGAGAATCGATTCTTTCTGTATTGTTGCTGGAGAGGCATAACATATTGCTCAGAATATTCATGCTACATATTCTACATAGAATCTTCCAAATCTGTTTGTGATAATTATAGGCTCTGCTCACTGTGTCACAACTGTAACAATTAATTATACATGCACAGAATCAACAAAATGGTAGAATTATCAGCTATTATAAGCCCAACATAATTGGGTGATGTAAACAAAAATGTTGTGTGGGACCATTGAATTAAGAACTAGACCGAAAAATGAGTTGAAAGTTGATAGAGATCTGGAAAAAATATCAGTTTCTTTACCTCACTCCGCCAAACTCTGACTACGAAATCACACACTCACACCTTGAACTGTCCCCAGATCGATCATTATATATTTAATAATATCAGTCTATTTTCAGATCTTTTTCCCGTTGTTTTTCTTGTTATCTAACCGGTCGTACTCTGCCTTCATACTGTGGTACTGTTTCAACTTTTTTCCGGTTTTTTTTATTCCCTTTTCTACTCGGGGCCCAACTGGACTTTTCACGGGTTCCGGGGGTTGGGAAAAGCATGGGTTTTGCAAACTTGCCCACTAGAAAGCGCACCCCCCCAATTTGGACTCCCCGGACTTTCCTTTGTCTTGGTTCGGAAAGTGAAACCCCTAGCCCAAATTGTACCTTCACCTTCTCTGCTTCCACCCCCCGAAAAATTTTAACGAGGCCCGAAGAAACATTGAAAAGACATGGTGGAAGGTTTTTCCGATGGTTAAATAATATCTTCCCCTTTTCCCCTCGTTACCTCAGTGGAGACAATGTTTGGATTAAACTCTCTGACCCAAAAATTTTAAATTCAATTAATAACTTCTCTCCAACTTTTACCTTCTGGGTTCTGGGATTTAAATATTAACGGGGCCCGATTAGAATTGCTATCCATGGAGTTAAAGGGTAATTTGTTCCAACTTTTTCAAGATGGATCTTTTTCCCGGCATGACGACCGGTAGAAAAGTTTGATTCTCCCCTTTGAAAACAAACTGTTGTTGGGGAATCCTTTTGGCCAATATCCGACAATAAAACTTTTTTTAAAACACGTTTTTGATTTTACAACTCTTCCTCACCCAAAAAATTTGAAAATTAGTTTTGAAATTTCATATTGATTTTCTAAACCTCTTTAAAAACCTTTTTTTGGGTCCCCCGAATTGTTGGGGACAAACTACCAAAAAAATTTTGCGGTCTAACTAAAGTTTTTTGTATTTCATGTAATTTAAAAAGGGTTTCTGGAGATATTGGTTTTTTGGACTATTTCGAAAAAGGCTTAAATTTAACCGCCAAAAACTGTAAATTAGTTTTAGCACTTTCAAAAATTTGATAAAAGAAATTTCCATGAGACTTAGTTTTCCACACCCAAAAATTTTTCGCCTTAAAACAAAACCCTTAAATGGGGGATGAATGTAAAAGTTCTTTTCAAGCCCCCTTGCAATTTTTCTTTGACCCAACCAAAACCCCAATTAAATTTTACTTTTTTAAAGGGCAGTTTGTTTTTTCCCCTTAAAAACCTTTAACCCGGAAAACAGGGGTGTTCAACAGGTGGGATTGTATTTTGGGGTCATTCAACATCCTCTCTTTAAAAACCCAGAATTCCCTTAAAAGGGAAACCTCTGAATAAAGGGGGGGGGGGGTAAAGTTTTGAAATAGAAAATGAATAGGTAATGGATGATTTTATTGGTACTATTGTATTGGTAGGGGTGTTTTGAGATGATTGGGAAACCCCCCCGTCTAAAAAATGAATATCCAATCTGATGATCAGCATGGGATGATCAGCATGGAATGGGGGTTGTAATTATATGCATATTATGCACAATATAAGACCACGCCACTATGTGTGGCAAACAAGAGTATAACAATGTCATGTTTTGACTCACTAATCAAATAAAGGCCCTTTTTTCCCTATTTTGCGTAATATCAAGAAGGCCCGGGGGGAAGGGTTGTCTTTTTTAAGAAAAAATAAAAGCGGTTTGATTTTTTAAATTTCTTACCAGTCTCTACTCCGACTTTGAGTTCCGTTGCCGAAGTACAGAGCACCTTATAAATACAATCGTAGAGGACCTCATATGTATTAGTAGCTGGATCGTATCCCTCTTTACAGGTAGCTATTTGATCTTTTATTTGATCGCCCATAACAATGCCGCTATGTAGGGAAATGAATAATATTATCTGTAAATTTAAAAATTTCCAAACAAAAGGGGAGAAGGGGGAGAGGAGGAAGAATAAAAGGGGGAAGAGAAAAAGGAAAGAGAGAGAGAGAAGGGGGAGAAAAAAGGGGGAAAAAAAGGAAAGAAAGGGGGGGGAAAAGAGAGGAGAAAAAGAGAGAAAAAAAAAAAAAAAAAAAAAAGGGGGGGGGAAAAAGGGGGGGGTTTTTTGGGGGAAAAAAAGGGGGGGGGGGGGGGTTAAAGGAAAAGGGGGGGGGGGGGGGAAAAAGGGGGGGGGAAAAAAAAAAAAAGGAGGAAAAAGGGGGGGAAAGGGGGAAAAAAAAAAAAAAATAGGGAGGGAAAGGGGGTAAAAAAAGGAAAAAGGGGGGGGAAAAAAAAAAAGGGAAAAGGGGGGGGGGAAAAAAAAAAAAAAAAAGGGGGGGTTTTTTCCAAAAAAATTTTTTAAAGCCCCTTTTTAAAAAAAATGGGGGGGGCAATCAACTTGGGGCTTTTGTTTTAAAAATTATAATTTTCCCCCACTTTGGTTAAAAAATAAATTTTGAAAAAACCCAAAAAATTTGCGGAAAACCCGGGGAAAAAAATTTTTGGGGGAACCAAAAAGAGTGGGAGTTGGGGGGAAAAACTTTAAAAGGGCAAAAAAGGGGAATTTTCGGGGGGAAAAAA
>CM035360.1:5102120-5127649 GCA_020137815.1 Hormiphora californensis | reverse complement strand
AATGTTGTAAATTTTTTTTTGTAAAGGTGTGACCTAGTGGGGATAAGAAAAGGGGAGAAAGACAGGGGGAGGGCCCTGAGGGTAAAAAGGTCACACCGGCTACCCCCAACCCCCTGCTGTTCCAAAAAAAAAAAAAAAGCGGGGAGAAAAGAAGAAAAGAAGAAAAACGGAAAGGGGGGTTGGGGGAGGGGAAAAGGGTGGGGGAAGAAAGAAAGGAAAAAAAAAGAAAATTGGGGCCCAAAACCACAGAGAGAAAATTTCGGGGGAAAGAGAAAGGGGAGAAAAAAAAAGGGTGGGAAAAGGGAAAAGGGGGGGAAAAAAGCAGCTGGGGTTTTTTTGAAAAAAGGGAAAGGTTTTTATTGACAGCCCATATCAAAAAAAGAATTTGGGTGAGTTTTTTTTTAAAATACAAAAAAATAGGGAGTTGTCTTAGGGGCGATTTGGGAGGGCAAAACGTCGTTTTGCGTTTTAAAATTTGTAAATGTACAGATAGGTTACATTTTGATGGAATTAAAAAAGAGTTCAATGGGTTTTTACTGCGGTTTTAAACCCGGGGGTAGCCGAAGGGTAGGATACCCCAATACGGGAAAAAACCCAAAGGAAAGATAAGATGTGGGCAATCTCAATTGATGTATTTGCATATGTTTTTAAAAAATGTGATTGTCATACACCGCGAGGCTGGTTTTTTTACAATTTAGGTCAGGTCCTTTATTCGATCCCCGGATAAATATAGTGGATATAGGATAGGAAAGCTGAGTCATTTAAATAATAGGGCTTACAAAGACCTTGCCCGGCCTAAATTTTTGGGAAATCTTTTTAAATCTCTGAGGTAAATTATTTGAGACAGTCAGCTTAGAAGTTTTATTTTCAAGGAAACTTTCGAGGGGGAAAATTTAATTTTGCAAAATTTATTCCACTCTTTGTAGACAAAAAAATCCCGGTTATGTAAAAAAAAAGCGTAAAAGTCTTTTTGGGGCCCCAAATTTGGAACTTCTACGATTAGAAAATGCACACGCCCCAAACGTACAGCAGACAAATGCAAAAAACTGATGGTTGCACTTTTTTCCAGCCCGGGGGGTAGAACTTTCTTTAAATTTGTTTTTGGGGAAAAAGGAAAAGGGAATACGTGCAGATTTTTTCTCCAAATGTACAACTCTTCACAGCCTAAATTTTTTTTTTTTGAAATTTTCTTCCCCTAGGTCAGGGTGGAAAACTAAGAAGAGCAAAAGGTATATCCCTTTTTTTATTCATACTTTCAAGTCGAAAATGTTGGTAAAAAATTTGTAATGTTAAATTTGTCAAATGTGCCATTAAATACAAGTGTGACAAAGACACGAAAACAATAAAATGCTGCAGGGTCAAGGAGAAAAAGATTTAGCGAGGGGGAGGGGGGAAAAAAAAACTTTTCCCCTTACTCAAAGAAAGAAGTTTTTTAGGCCCTTGTAAACGGTAACACTTGTTTAATACGGGTCCAGTTGGAGAAGGCCCTCACAGAGTAGGAGAAAATATTAAACCCGGGGCAAAAAGGGGAGGTTATAATTATAGTACCCCAAAAAAAAAAACCCGTGTTTAGATTGTTGTTTTAAAGGGGGGGGTTTTTTAATGATGATCAGAGGAAAAAAACTTTGGGGGGGGTCGGTAATAAGAGGGGTTAGGTACGTCCCCGGTCAGGCTTCATATATTTTTGGTTTCCAGACAAAAAGAGGGGTGTAAATCAGAAGACATGAAACACGTTTTTTAAAGGGGTTAAGAATGTATTTTATAATAAATGAACTATTGATTAGATTATTTAAACTCTCAGTTTTTGTTTAGCTGGCTACTATAAATTAAAGGATGGGTCACCGGGCAATAATGTGGTGTATAAAGAAACCCAAATCCTAACTTCTATTAATAAATCAGTCTTTCAATTATATCGTCCGAAAGGCATGTGTCATATCCATGTGTTCTACTGCTCAGTACTACCATGGTACATAATACTACTGCCATATCAGTACTCCTTCATCCCACATCGGCGATAACCGCTGCTCCGACCTTGTTATGTGTGGCACTTCTATTGTTCCCACAGTAACTGACTGCCTGCATAACCGGGGAGTTTCGAGCAGAGAGAGCAGGGCTCCGGGGGACATGTGGCCTCTTTCCGCCACTGTTGTTTACCTGGGGAGAATTGGTTCAGAGAAATAGAGCTGGGGAATGAGGATGGGTAGGCCGGAAAAAAATAGACAGATGGACAGATAGATGATAGAGAGAGATGGGAGGGGGACTGCGGGAGGGGTGAGAGAGAAAGAAAGTGAGAGAGAAAGAGAGAGATAAGAAGGCCATGGCCATTGGCCAAGGCTTGGTATATTGATATATTGGTATGTGATTTCCATCCTGTTTTGATTACAGGAGCTATAAGTAATTTGTCAACTCTAGATTACTACCACTTCCAGTAGTCACATATAAATATAAAATTCATTCTGACACACAAACAAACTCCTTATCGAATACAAATAATAAAGTTGTATTTTTCACCAACCAATGTCTGAACCTATAAACAGAAAACCTTTAAACCCTACTCACCATGGTTAGTTTAGTTTTGTCTCTACACGACAACAACCCAGTATAATGGTCCCGGAGTTTAGGGTTTAGTAGCCCGTACAGTAGAGGATTCACTCCGCTATTCAGGTAGAGCATCCAATGGAACGCCAAACCTGGGATAATGGATATTTAGATCTTTTCGTAGAGAAACCTGGGATAATGGATATTTAGATTGAAGAGATCATGGATCTAAAATATTTGATATAACAAACGATGTTACCTTACTTAAAAATTAATATTCATCTAACTTTGTAGGGACTATTTGCTGAGTAGAAAATTATAGACTTACTAAGTTGAGGCGGCATATTGGTTCCTTTAGTTTGATCGAACCAGATGATCACTGCAGAGATGAAGAGAGGAAGGGAACAGACCACAAAGGCTAACGTCAACACGAGCAATGTCATCTGAAAGGGGGGGGATATATAATCATAGATTAATTCAAGATTGATTAAAATAAACGAGTGATTTATCTACATCCTATAATCATTACATGACGTCACATCATGAAATGACATCATGGAATGATATCATGACGTCATTATTATATGATAAACTTTGAACTTACAATATTATCACGTCATCATCCTATATGACGTCATATACCCCACTTACAATGGCCCCCTTGTTAGATTCCAGCATCTTTCTCCCATCCCCCAGGGATGATGTGTTGAGGTCAATCAGTATCCCCATAAAGTTAACCAGGGTTAACGCAACAGGTATCAGGATAACCAGGACTGCGTATACCAAGAAATAATACCTGGGAGGAGATGAAGAATAGTCCTAACTATGGACACACATTTGGGCGGGACGTTCGGTAAACAACTACGTCATATGGTCAAGTTTCTGGTCGTTGCGAGGATTTTTCACAAATTTTCATTTAGATATTTCAATATGTTCCTATGATAACTGGTACTCATAATACCACTATACCGGTGTACAATTGTTTACTCTAAATTTCTATGAAAACTAGAACTCAATTGCTTGCTCTAAAGCAAAGTTATAGCCGTTTTAACACGTGCGGAGCAAAATTGTGCGGAGCCCCCTCTGGAGGAGATGTTTTTCATCCTTTCTCCATGAAATTTTCGTATATGTTTAATCAAATTATATCTACCTATACTGCTTAAAAATGAAAAGTCGGGAACTCAAATTGTGCGGAGCACATCGATTTTTGTAGCAAATCTTACTCATTGGGGTTACTTACATTTTAAATTAACATTTTATTTATAAACTATTTGATTCTAGAGACATTTTAGGAGCTCATGGAGTCATCAGCTGGATCAAAAAGTTTACTCAAATTAGTGTGGAGCCGATTTTTCCATATAGTCAAAATACAGTCGTTGACCGATCTGTAGTTTTACTTCCAAATAGAGTAATAAGTCAAAAAGTATTAGGGGTAGCTTCTTTAAATAAGTGAATTAACTTGACAAAACGATAGTGGAGCAAGATTCTTGTATATTTCGAAGATACTAACTCAAAATATGTGGAGCAAATACTGATTTTTTGACAAAAACTGCTCCGAATCGTTTGAGTTGCTGTTAAACCGGTTCTTGATTTAAAAAATTAGTTGTGCAGATAATTTGGCACCAACAATTTACCATTTCAACCAGAAAAAGTTACTCAATTTGTGTGGAGGCGCCCCTAAAGGAGCCGTATTTGTGTCCAGACAGTCACAAAATTCGCACAAAAACCTTATGGCATGCTCTGTTTCTGATTCTCAGAGAGGAAAATCATTGCTCCCCTGATTTTGAGTAAGGCTATACTAATGCTTGGTTAAATTATAACTAACATTTGGTTAAATACTCAATTGGTTGTAATATAAATCGATTTATCAAGGCCAAAGTAACTAATGGTATTCCATGGTTTTATGTGTAATTGCTCCACACAATTTGAGTCCCATGATTAGGCAATATTATTATGTACTGTAATATTACGGTCTGATGAACGTTATTTTGATGCAAATAAAACTTATTCTGTTAATATTCAAGGAGATAATTTATACTGCGAAAATGGAGGGGGAAATCATGTTTTGCTCCACAAATTTTGAGTCATAAGATTAAATTACTGATAAAATAAGTACTGGTATGTTATTGTTGCCACTTAGCATACATTTTTAGCTTGATTGCTCGTGAATTAAACCTGCAAAGTATCGAAGTTAAAAATAATAATTTGGACCCATGAATATAACACCTGCTCCACACAATATGAGCATATCAGGGTACATTTTTTTAGCATGGATATTTATTTTTAACATTTAGGAAAGGAGTTCTATTAATTTTAGAAGCTAAAATTATGTTTATCTTTCCTCAAATGGGCAATAAAAAAGCTTCCCCTTCAAGCAGCTCTGGCTCCGCAAATTATGAGCAAATCGTTACTCATCGGTAATCACGGTTTAGTTTCATAAATTATCTTAATTTTTAAAAAGGTCCGACTGCTAAACCGATAAAACCTAAAAATCCAGAGAGCATTTAGTATCGTTGGCCTTGGGCTCCACATTATTTGAGTTGAAGTTCTAAAACACATGTAGTATACTAATTTAAACATATTTATATAAGTATACTAAATTTTATGTTGATTCAAGTACTCTAAGATGTCCTAATAAAGGTTTTAAAAATTTTGGTGGAAAATCCAACACCAACTTTTCCCAAAATCCTCGCAACGACCAGAAACTTGACCATATACACTATATGGTTGGAATCTCAATTTTGGACGGAGAGACCTGCCCATTATGTCGCGACAGAAAGGAGTAAAGGACACCCCCAGAAAGGATCATGTCAATACCTGTGTATTCCTTCCCCAAAGTCAAGACCACAGTTGTGGGAGAATTCTGAGTAGGCGTAGACACCCCAACACAGTATTGGCATGGAGGCTAACACCACAGCTGTCACCCAAACACATCCTGTAGGGGAGGGAGGATGGGTGAGTATTAAAACCCTTCGTGAATTATCTGCCTTCATAATTCATATTTTGGTAGTTTCTTGTCAAACTTTATCTGGTGAGACTAGGTAGTCATAAGTCATAAGAAGCTCGTTTCACAACCCGACTACATAAAATAACAATTGTGTCGCCTACCTGCAGATATCTTGACTCGTTTTGTTGTCATAATGCTGTTGTAGTGTAGAGGTTTACAAATGTATACATAACGGTCAAAGGAGCTCAGCGCCAGAAACCACACACTACACCCTGCAGGTGAAATAAGAGGTGAAATAATATGGAATTGTGATATAATACTGATGATGAATTGTAATGCTTTTTTAAATTGTTGAAAAATTAGTTTTAGATTTGAATTAGTTAGCCAAGCCACCTTTTAATTTCAAATGGCAGTGCACAATTTATAGATTCCAAATAGAAGCTCTTGCACACACTGTAATATATACTTCTTCGTTATCAGATTGCAAGATCGAGGTCTAACACACAGTGATTACCCATCTATGCATTGCCACTTCCAATCTCATTGATTATAACGACTAGCTTAGTAGCTATATATCCAAGTGGTGCAGGAGGAAGGAGAGAGAGAGAGGATGGGAGAGAGAGAGAGAGAGAGAGAGAGAGAGAGAGAGAGAGAGAGAGAGAGAGAAAGAGAGAGAGAGAGGGGGGGGGAGAGAAGTAAAGAGGGTCAGGTACTCAGACAGACGAAGAAGACTAATCCAGCTGTGGCCCCGCACTGCACTGCACTGGACTAACATGCTACCATAATTCTCTCTCTCCCACTCCCTCTCTCTCTCACTACACACAGAATTGCGACTTTTATAACCTACTCGCCAGAATTAGCCGGGTCTACCCCACTTGGGAGAGGTATTATAATGTAAATGTTACACAATCAAATGAGCATTAATTCTGAATAATATCTTTCTAGCTCTTTTACTCCTCTCTTTGTCTAATATCTATCTCAACCTCTTCTTTTCTCTCAGCGGTGCCCCACCCACTTTTATCAAGAGACAAAAGGCAAGAAAAACTTAACCGTACTGACGACCGTCGACCGCTCAGCTATGGTTTAACTTAAAAGTACAATGGGTCTCAGGAAGATGTGATACAGATAATATGTTTGCAAAAAGGAGCTGTTACATGAACTGAGATTCTACAACTAAGCTTGAGTTACCTATCATTGTATTATCAAGGAAGGCCGATAGTTCGCAGGTAAAAGAGTCCCCGAAGGTTCCCGCGAAAATCCATTCCTTCCTTAGCAGTGATCCTATAGTCATTGGCATACTAAAACAACCTGGAAATGAGATCGAATTATGATATAGAAATACAGGAATAGAGGATAGGTAGACAATTGGGACGATGATTTGGATGTAATACATGACTGGAGAATGGAGAACGATGATTGGGATTCAATTGATTTCAAGAGAAGCAAAAAGTGGGCCTGGAAACCATACCAGCTTAACTAATCATTTCTGCTTGATATTATCAATGCAACTCACCCATTATAAGATCAGCTACCGCCAGGTTGATAATATAGGCATGTCGTGCAGTCCGTAACCACCGGAGCTGAGCGTAGGAGACTATGAAGAAGAGGTTCCCCACCACAGCAACAACACAAAACAAGGACATGGAGGATACACGGAGGGCCCTGAAAGAAGAAGAGGGGATAGCTGGAAACTAGAAATCGTTCAACTATTTCCATGAAAACTATTGAGTTTGCGATGCCGTCGGGAATTTCTTTGCCCGTGATCGGCCCTCTGTTTCACGGGTAGGTTAGCTCAAGATTATAGACGGTGAGGAATCAGAAATCACATACCGGTCATAGATAGGAACATCAGAATCATTGTAAACCATAGCTTTTTAACTGAGGGTATGGGCACTCGTTCTGATGCTGCAGTTATAGTAGCTCTTTACTAGGGTACAGGAACTCTATATCTTTCTCGTCAGATGCTATGCAGTCTCTCACCGATAAACCGAAACTAAACATAAGCAGAGAACATGGGCATTATATATTGAAAGTGCTAAAAGGTGGACACCCATGTTATAGGAGGTAAGAGTGACTAAGAGGTTATAGGGGAAGGCAATAGAGAGGGAGAGAGATGGGGAGAGGGCCCAAAATAGCCGTACTGAACTAAGAGTTTTATTGTTGTTTTCACGTACAAGAGATCAGATGTACCAGTATACGGCTTAAAAAAATAACTTAATTCAAAGTAGGGCTGCTCATTTGAACTTCAGAGCAGTTCTTATGTACACAGGCAGATGTACATGGTGTACTTGTACAGGTTTTTCAGCACGCCATCAGATAGCAATCAAATAACTGACATTACATCAGTGCGGCAGTTTTAAGAAAGGGAGAGAGACACACATCACACACGTGTGAACAATCATGCGATATGCATAATTTAGTATGTGAAAAAATATAAAATAACAAGTTAAATTAATTGTCATAGCCACAGTAAGAAAGTGAAATTAGTTCTTAGCAGCCTGAGCTGCCATACGCCATATTTTATTGAGGAATTGCTACACTCTACCTACAGTGCAGAACCGCAGCGAACACATATAATATACTGAGAAGTAAAGTGTGAATTCATTATTCACACCCACACACCTGAAGTATTTCATGAAGCTGAGGAACATGTGTAATATACGTGTACTTATTGCGGATGTTACCACGGCCATCGAATATATCGATACTACAATTTTACTAGCATGTATGTACAACTTTCTATTCCCTAATTTCTAGCACTACTATGCCATCTGCAGATCCAGATATCTGGGTGAATGCAGTCAGCCGGGCAGAGAAATAAAAAGAATAATCTCAAAGTGCATTTCGGAAGAATGGAAAACCATTAGCCATGATCTCAATAGTAGGTTTAGAGCCAATGTTAAGAGTTCCGATATATCTGATGGTATCTATTAGACCGTGACTCTATCACTGATCATGATCCAGCGGCCACTAAGGAGAATTACTCAAGTGTAATCAACAAAGTTATATAGTCACGTATAACACACACCTTATAAAGCTACAACACATGATCAGTAGAAATAGTGGAGAAAGCTGGTGTAATACAACAAGAAGATGTTGGATAGAAGGGTTTCGGGATGAAAGAGAGGGGAGAGGATGGGTTGAGAGGGGAGAGAATGGGTTGCCTTGTTGGACCCTCCCTCTCTGTGCCCCGCAAATCTAAATGAGAGTTAGAACATAACAAAGAATGGGTTTGAGATAAAAACTGCAGGACGAATGATCTGTTGCAGTCGAGATTATTATGTCGCTAAAAGAGAAGCTAGTTTCCTCTAAATACCGCTGAAAAATATTCAAAGACGAAACTAATTTCTGTGAAAGAGAAAATGTAAAATGTGGTAAATACTAGCTGTAACAAGTTAGAGCAAACTGTAAGCACGTATTAATTTACCCAATAAATTTGTCATCACGTTCGCGTTGAAGATACTTTTTGAATGGATTAAATCTAATAAATCTAGATAAATAATTGTGTGGCTCACACCGTACGCCGTACCGTACCCATGAAACAATCTAGTAAAAAACTAAAATTAGTGCATATTCTAATATCTGTGATGATAACGATGTGCCGATGTGGTGCAGCAGTGCACTACGCTCGGAGCTGCATTTGGTATAAGTTTTATGATTAATCATCACACATGTGTGTGTCCTGCACCCCTATCTCTTTCTCTCTCTCTCTCTATCTATCTCTCTCTCTCTCTCTCTCCCCCTCTCTCTCCTCTCTCTCTCTCTCTCTCTCTCCCCCTCTCTCTCTCTCATCATTTACCAATAGTAATGTACAGACCCGTAAGCCCCCTCACTACTCGACCTACTATAGTACTCGATGAGCTGAGGAAACTATGGAGTGTGTGACCTCGAAAGAAATTGCCTTCAAATTGAAACCGAGATGCGTCAAAAATAAAATTAATTTCACAGGCAAGTTCTTAGGAAAAAAGATAGATGCTCGAGGTATAATATCGCTAAGATCATAATATCAATTGAACTGCCAACTTCACAGAAAGGGGGTTAGTTATAGAGTCAATCAAGTTGAAACTGTCTACTGATTGTGATTTGTGTTGATCTACCGAAACCTCACAGAGTGCGTTCATTTTATGAAATAAAATGACGGTGTGAGCCAAACAATGGTAGTGCGTACTACTAGTATTAATACTGCATTGTGTAGTATTAATACTGCATTGTGTACGTTTGAAGATGCAGCACAGGCTGAGATTAGTATGAAAATTTTGATGCAATCTGAATCAGTGATGTCATAGCAGAGATTCTTTTTATCTCTCTTATCTCCTTCTCTCTTCGTTTCTATATCTTCCTCTCTCTGATCTCTATCCCTCCCTCTCTACCTTCCTTTCTATCCCTCTCTCCCTACCTCTCTACCTTTCTATCTTTACCTAGCTATGATATGAGGTCCCTCCCATAGCTCTTCTCAATCTCCTTCGACCTTCGATCATCACTCATGTACTCTCTCTCTCTCTCTCTCTCTCCCTCTCCATATCAATCTACAGTATCTAATCTTTATCTTTCTATCTCTCCCCCCCCCTCTCTCTCTATCTCTCTCTCTCACCCTGTTTCATAATGAAGAGCAAGTGATCAATCAATTGGGGGCGGAACATGCAAGGTGCCGGGGGCAGTATCGATATGAAGCCATGGGAGCTGCAGGGGAGCTATAGTGATGGGAGGAGATGGAGAGGGAAAAAGGCTTAAAAAAGAGAAAGATGGAGAGATATACAAAATATTTGTGGGATTTAATATTTATTCCCAGAGATATAATAAATATATCATTCGTGTGCAGCAGGGAGAGCAATGAGCATACATTGCAGATCAAGGCTATTGCACACAGCTAACTGCATTTTGTAGCTTTTATTATGCGACCATGCTATAAAGATCTAGTGGGGGAGATGGGTATATGACATTGATAAAGTGGGGTTAGATGTCACGATGCTAATGGATCAGTTGATTTGATAGATACGTCAAATAATACGATCGTCAAAGTTAAATGTCTACAAAGATCATCAACCTACAAAACTATCAAAATTACTTTTAGTACTGTCCCTCTCGATTATTGACCAGGCAGGCACTATCAAAAAAAAGATGAATCACAATGATCAGGAACTAGATCTCTCCTAGCAATATATCCCTCTATAATATTGTCTTGAATGAATATTTGATCAGACGATCGAGATATATATATGATACGTCGAGACGATTGACTAGTCTGGTTCAGCTGTTGTGTGCCATGATTGGGCGAGTGCACTACATTGACAGCTGACTCAACGTACTCTTATGATACTCTAGCCTTAACATTGCATGCTGACCTCCTTCACGTGTACGTATAACTGATTGAGGAGGACTACTTCTGCTGACCTTCCTTCTCCCCCCATCTCTACAACCGTCCTCCACAGCGAACTTATTCTATTCTACGGAGTCTCTCTCGACTCAAAATCAGGGATATAAAATAATTATCTCAATGACAATCTCATCTAACTTGCCTGACTCGTCCTACTGTGCAATGCTGAACAAACCTTACCCTCTGAACCGCGATACCGACCACTATATAGGCTTGTAGATGATGAGAAGTCGAAATATCATTCCATAGCATCTCGTCATTGTCCTCTATCCTACCGGAGCCCAAGCTCGTACTGTCGCCTCTCTCTCTCGCTCACGTCTCTCTGCTCGATCGCTCCTCCCACACATGGCAGTCTCAGCAGGTCATATCCACACCTCTCAGGCTATGAGCTCTGGGTCATTAGGGAGAACTATAAGACCCTCATGTCGTCAGGCATCTCGTCGTCAGACTCTGCCTCTATGCTCGTGCTGGCTCTCTTCTGCTTTCAGTCTCATCTCCCCTTCGAGTACTCTCGTCATCTCTCGCACCTCAGTCTCTCAATCTCTCTCTCTCTCTCTCTCTCTCTCTCTCTCTCTCTCTCTCTCTCTCTCTCTCTCTCTCTCTCTCTCTCACTCTCTCTCTCTCTCCCTCTGGATCTCGGTCTCCTCATTTTTCCAACATCCTCCGAGTGATATAAAGCCACACAAGTCTACTGCAAAGTTCTGTCATAATGCACTTTATATCGATGCAAAGGCTACATATAAATTCGAACTCCAGGAACCAGGCATATGGTGTCTTCAGAAATTTACAACCATACATCGTGGGACGTGAAATTCTTACAAAATTCACTCCACCTGCTAAATCATTCATGCAACATAAAAAATAGTATGAACAATTCATTCAAACTGCAAGGGAAAATAAATATTAAATAATTTATTTTCTCTTTGAATTTCTACCCAGCAACAACTCCAGGAACCATGCATATAATTTTGGTGTTGTCTCCAGAAATTTACAACCATACATCGTGAGACGTGAAATTCTTACAAAATTCACTCCACCTGCTAAATCATTCTCGATCTCTTCTACTTTCATGCAACAAAAAAAATAGAATGAACAATTCATTCGAACTGAGGGAAAATAAATAATTTATTCTCTGATCTTTGAATTTCCACGCAGCAGCACAAAAGGTGCTGCCGACAATTGCAGCAGTTGACATCATTGGACCAGAGAATCTAGAACTCCCCCTTTGAATGATCCCGACACAAATTTCCCTCACTTCACCTCAGAGTTAGAGAGGAAAAGTTAGAAGGCGTGCACGAGGTCATGTCACTAAGTCGCCATGACTTAGTGCTAGACTGCTAGACTCGACTAGTAGTAAGTTACGGCAATCAGTGTCTGTAGGCTTGTGGTCTAGCTAAGAGTAACTTTCCCTGCCTGTAATCCCAATGAGTGTGAGAGAGAGAGAGAGAGAGAGAGAGAGAGAGAGAGAGAGAGAGAGAGGGCTGTGAAGAATAAGCACTGGTAGACAAAGATGCGACCACCAACAGCTGCACTACCTTTACTGCGTCACCCTGTATGCAATATATAACCCTGCTCTGCACATAAAGTGAAGAGAGAGAGAGAGAGAGAGAGAGAGAGAGAGAGAGAGAGAGATAATGAATATTCGGGGTAAAACTCATGCTATCAACATGAAGAATATTAGCCTAGATCGCTAAACGATTTCTACCAAACAGCACTCAGGGGGGGGATAAGCAGAAAAATGAACGGCAATATACAACTAATATAAAGGTATATATAGTAAATAGAGAGCCTACCTACATATATAAGCTATTATGCGCGCTCTGGAATAATGAATAGAAGGTGGATTTCCTGATGTTGAACATTTCATGCCGCGGCATACCTCTAGGAGGGTCTAGACAACATTCCAACGACATGTGTGCACGGACTGTCCAGGCCGTTCTCGAATGGCGTGCCAGACAGTGCACGGATGGTGGTGTTAAAACTGCTTGGGAAGCCGTATATGGATTATGGGTGGTACAACCTATTTAGGCAGCGTGCTGTACTTTGATATTCAATACAGTTAGTAAGATTTTTCAAATGTATGACGACTGCGATTAAACCTAAAGGCTATGAATTAAACCTAAAGACTATGAATTAAACCTAAAGGCTATAATGGACGTCGTATTGAAGGCTCGAGTGTAAGGTCGATTGCTAGAAATAACTGGAGCAGCTCAGCGATAGCCTTTAAGGGTAGGGAGGGACGGCTGTTAATTTGATGAAACATTTTTGCTTGTGTTCCCGCCCCTCAGCTCCCACTCTCTATCTAGGGTGACTGCATCACTCAAACATACACGCCTTGATTAGTTATAGGCCGCTTCAATCGAATCAAGGGTCATAATTTGGTCTTGGTACAGAATTTTCCTGCATTGATTCTCTAGAAAAAAGACCTTCGGAATAAAGTCATGGCTAATTAAGGGCAGGTGTACGGTTTATCTCAGTAGCTAAGTACCTGCTGGGGAAGCGATCCGTGTAATTTGCAGGGGAGCTGGTAAACACACACATATATATTGAGCAAGCTCAATTTAGCTATTCTCCGGCTGGGTATAGGGATGAGGTACTGGCAAAATATAGTGGGATCGCTGGTTAAAAAGCTCTTCCATAATGAACGACTCGATGCTTTATAGATCTATTAGATCTGTACAATTAAGTGATACGCAGAGCAAAAATGACTAAGAATTATTACATGATATCTGCTAATATATTATGGGTTTTTGAAGGATAAGACGGTGTTTACTGTTTTATAAAGGAGTATAAGTACACACGGCTGACATACCCAAGACATCCTGGACCACTAGACCACTGACACGTAATTGTAATGAAGCGTGTGGAAGAGCGTGTGTGTGTGTGTGTGTGTGTGTGTGACAAGCAACTTGTTGATATAACTGACAGCTCTCTGCTCAGAGATTGGATTAGGATTAAGTAGTGCAGTAGGTATACCGCATGGGGAGAGCTAAAGTAGCAGCAGATGTGTGGCAGTAACACACATGTCGCAGAATGAGCTACTAGAAGACATGAACATGTCACATGCAATGAAGATTGGAGGGGTATAGTATGTAGTATGTAGTATAAAAGGAAGGGCTGCTTATATATTGGACATATTGAGCTGGTTGCGAGAGAAACTTTCCCATATCAGATTTGTCAGCGGGATTAGCGGGATATCTTTCATTTGTCAAATCGCGTATGAACACGATGAAATCATCATTTTATTGGGCTACATATGTAATTTCACTAAGCTGCCATCATTGACTAACAGAGCATATTATTACACAATACACATTTTATAGGGTGTCAGGCGTCACGAGACAAGACTACGTACGGTATTACTGATTATAGCTGGCCACTGCCGATAGCAAATTCGCGTCGGTTGTGCATGCCGGAGAACGTAGCCTCCAATTTCTGATGAACATAGCGGGGATTTTAGTTCTGCCTAATAGGTGCACAAACACGCATGATGCAAATATTGATTGATCATCCAGACATTTGATAGAATTTTCTGCCATTGTGCGGCCCCCGCTGATAAAATAGGACACACTGTTCTATATATTCGATGTAGGTTGAATATGAATATGAATATGAACTTCACAATTTATATCGAGTCAATATAAGAAAATATATGACTCTCCCGCTCTTACACTATACGTGTATCAAGCTTTCAGAGCTCAAGATTCGCCCATATCATGCATTGTACATGACTGATCACAAAAAGATATTGATGAAACAGAACCGAAGGTCACATCGGACGAAAATTTTGGCAAACGCTGCTGGCGGGATAAGGCAGGGCTTTTCAAACGACAATTTTGACAAATCACACGGGCCACGGCCGGCCGTGTGATTTGTGAAAATTGTGAAAGTTATCACGTGTTTTTTAATTTAATTTTAATCGCGCGCCACATTAAGTACAATTGCGCGCTTTTAAAGTTGCAGCTTATTTTGATATAGATCGCGCAATCCAAATAAAATTCCAAATAAAATTGGCCCGTATTTTACTCTCTCACTTGTATCATACCTATCCTCTGAAATCTCAAATTCAAGAAATAAAACAGCTTAGTTCACATTGCATAGTATTCTGTAAGTGTACAAAAACGCACAAATTAAACTTTTACTTCTACTAGAAGTTCTAGTTTAAAAAACTTAATTGAGATTCTCCCGCTCGCCTCAACTCAAGTAAATTCCCCAAATCATATGAGATACACCGCTCAGCAGAGTGCAGTTGACATGACATACTGATACAGAAGACGGCATATCAACATTGCATCATGATTCATGAATTGTTTACTCAGCTCAACCAATCGTGAGAGGGTAGATTACGCTAGATAGCGACCCGCAGCAGGAGATTCACGCATCAATCGTGATAGCGACGCGATATCTATATCACGCGTGATCTTCATGCGTGATACATGATACTTCCATGTTATATCGGTATCAGTGATACTACTTGGCGCCATTGCCGCCTGTCTGCTTCACAGATGTGCGAGCTCGATCTCGGTCGCTGCGCGACCTCGATCTCGCACGCACTAGGTGTCAATGTCACCAATGATACTACTAGTATCACGCATGTAAAGATCACGCGTGATACCAATGAGGCGCTGTACAGTCTCCTAAAAGTACAACGTAAACAAGTCGCTCATGCTGTCCTCTTATAGTGTGTACTGCTGTGTACGATAAACTGTATCGACGACCCACTCTCAGCCCTCAGGGCCCTGCAGGGTCGTTACCTTGCAGTCGTCTGTATGCTCACTTACTCCTAAGCTAGGTTTGACTGATTAACCTCTCATAATTTGCATTGTCTCTACCTTCAGATTATATCTCAGTCTACTCAGATAACATAAATCATTAAGCTTTTTATTTGCGATTCCCAAATTTCATGTCTCAACGGGCCCGCCGTTGCCGAAATATCTTTAATTATCAGGAATCAGAAATCAAAATGAAAAAGAGTCGAAAGATTCATTTCACACAGTCCTAAATCCATCCTCTGCGGTAGGGTCTGTAAATGCCGATGTTTTGCTGTATTCCAAGTTTTCGTGTGGTTCCACGGATATTGACTTTGATCTATTTATGTATGACTGAAATAATTGATTGGGTTAGATTCTGAAATATTAAAGTAAAAAGTAAAAACTGGGAAAAACTCTCCAGTCTTCATCATCATGCACTAAACTGTGAAAAACATCACTGAACATGTAAAACATTTCAGAGTTGCCGTACCCGGTACGATACTACTGCAGCAGCACTAGCTAGCTTTTAACTAAACTTTTTTAATACAAAAACTAAACACCATGCACGTATTATTAATACTATAAAACACACATTTTACCATCTGTTTATTCTGATTCCAGCTCACCCTCTCACACCTTGTTTTATGATACGCGATTCTTGTTCCTCAAAATTAAAAAAATACTCAATCTGTACAATTTTCATATAATTTGACCCTGGTATAGTGTCGACTGTTTGTAAAAAAGTCTCTGTCATAGTCTCTTGTCTCAGTGTTTTGTACTAAGTTTGTCAGTCCTATCTCCTTACTGTGTTGTATTGTGTTGCTATGAAGACGGTGTTTATTGTCCCATGAAGGAATAACGTTACTCCAAAGTAGGTGATGATGTGGTTAAAAGGCATGGACTCGTACAACCAGCCACCAATAGCATTACCAGTCGCCTGGTGGAGGAGTTGTGTGATAAAGAGGGAGTCAGGGAGCTGGGTAGTGACTTGCTGCAAACAATAAGGAACAAAGGAGAGATTCTTAAATTGACTAAAGCGAGAGAAAAATATTCCTACATAAATAAAATGAGTAAAACTAAATTAACTAAAAGTTAACTAAATTAATTAAAGCGATCGAAATAGTTAACTCAATAACTCACCTCCCCGAGGGAAAATGTTACAAGGAAGAATGACATAATGTAACATGTGTAGTCAGCCTCCTCATGGGGATATAGACCCTTCCACATTTCCAACAATAACCTCATCATGGGGCCACAGCCCAGACCAAACACCAGACCTAGTGATCAATTGATGGTGTGTTTAGTTTTGTAATTGCTCTATGATCATTGCAATTGTATTGTTCAAACTCTTTTTTATAGAGACCACAAGAAGTCAACTCTATCACTATCAGTGCTAAAATAGCTCTGGTTTCTACAAATTGTAATACGTAAGCTAACCTATATTTCTTGGCCACTCACCCCATATTGCAAAGCCTGTGCCGTGGACATAGAGAGATGGTTGTATGGGTAGGAATGTAGCGGGTCCGACTAGCAGACTTCCCAGTCCGAACACGAAGGGAGTTAGTGCAAAGAGCCACAGTGCAGAGGATCTGAATCTGAAACACGATATAGTGTGTTGTCATGTGAGACAATGTCTGTCTGTCCAATGCATTCATCTGGGTGGGTTGGTGAACATATTTAATGGCCTAGTGTGTATCGTGTAGTTCCTGTAAAGGGTGCACCACCCGGGTGGTTACTCAAACAGAAAAAGGGCGGTAGAGTTCCTTGGAAGTGCTTTGTTATGTAAGGGAATTTCAGGTGGAAATGTGTATGACGGACTGTTACCTTGGAACATCTGTGATAACCCCAGCAAAGGAAACTCCCAGGAGGTATCCTAGTGATACTATCATGAAGAAAATACCGGTTATCACCGAACTTGCACCGTAGTTCTCCAATAAGTAGGGTCCTGCGTGAAAACACAAATATTAATTAGATTGAAATTGTACCGAGGAAGATGGTATGCAGAAAATTTAAAACGAGATGAAAAACAAACACCAAGAACCAACGACTACTTGCCTAAAATGGTGATGGGCAGGGCGTTGACAAGGCTGAAATAAAAGGGCTGGAAGAGTAACAAACAAATTTGCCAAGTTCCCAGAACTTTCAGGAAGCTCCCCTTTTTGTCCCCACTACTATTACTACTACTGCTCGTATCGTGATTGTTATTGTACTCATGTGCATCTGCCATTTGATCTGGTATTTGTTGGACGGTTGCCCGGTTTTGTTCCTCCCTGTGGATCATGAACACATACCAGGCGTACACCAGAGCCGCTGGGATCACTGGTATCAAGTTGGTTGTGACAAACCTGAATGGAGGTATACATGTCGTTCAAGAGCTGGTTTCGTATATCCATACGCGAGAGTTTGAACGATTCATCTTATGACTAGTTTAAACGCAATATATAATTGCAACTCCTAACTCACCTGCCAGTATACTTGTAAACTGTCCCACCCACAAGGGGACCTGTTAATGTCCCTACGTTTATTGCAGTATCCACAACAGCTGAAAGGTTGGTATAGTAGTCTAGTTGATCAATGATCATACTCGTAGATCAAATTGAAGGGGATATGAAACAATTTTAGGGCAGTGCAGGCACATCGTGCCACCCTGTATATATTACGATTTGCAGCCCAATAATATTAAAATAGTTGGCTATACAATGGTCAATGACATAGATCATTATTGAACACTCACCCGTTAGGCCGCCAATATTTTTATCAAATTTCCGAAGTAGAGATATTGATAGGAGATTCTCGTAAAGTCCGGAACAGAACCCGGATATAGCTCGAGAGATAACACCAGCTACTGGAATCTGAAATACAATATGTCTAGATTCTAAACACATTTGGATGTATCATGTCTTTCATAGACATCATACATCCAAATAGACTCTATGAACTCCCTCAAGGCGCCCTGTCCCTATCTTCCACCTACCATTATCGTAAACGTGTTTTATAATTCAGGACTGGAAAATTTCAAACCAATTCTGTCCTAGAAGCTGTGTCCCACTCGGTGGGCGGACTCTAGTGCTAACGGACTCTTTATCTAAATCCAAGGCGGACTCTATATCTAAAAACGGACTCTTTATCTACAGTTAGATTTTGAAAAAAGTTTAGATAAAGAGTCCTCCCTGTGTAGACTTTTTAGATAAAGAGTCCGCCCTGTGTAGAATTTTTAGATATAGAGTCCTCTAGTACATTTTGGCGCCAAATCCTCCAACCCGGACTCTATGTCTAAAATCCTAACCCAACCCAAAACCTAACCCTAACCTCGAACCCAAATAACGGCCCCAACACTTCTAAATTAGTATAGGGGTAGAGCAAACTCTCGTTTCCGGCCTAACGGCCGAAATCTCGAGTTCGCGGCGAAAGGCGGACTCTATATCTAATTTAGATTTATGTAGATATAGAGTCCACTTTGTTTAGACTTTTTAGATAAAGAGTCCGCCCTGTGTAGACTTTTTAGATAAAGAGTCCTCCTAGAGTTTAGAATTATTTGGACTCTTTATCTAAATCTAAATTTAGATATAGAGTCCACTGTAGACTTAGAGTGTAGCACTAGAGTCCGCACACCGTCCCACTCCAACCAAGTCTCAACTCACCATGTGTCTGGGCAGGTACAAGATGTAAGCGAATGAGATGCTGCTTAGGAGGAACACAAAGTAACTGACTACTAGGATCTGTTGTGATTCAAAGTAGAAGTCTATCCGAGGGGATACGAAGCATGAAATAACGTAGGCAAACCTGCAATTGGGATATATTTAATGAAGTTAATTTGATAATGAAATTACTCCTCTACGCAATGAAATCACCCCTCTGGAGTCTGGCTCTATGCAATACATGAATATGGGTGACTTCGTAACCAAACATGGTCTTACATGGATGATGAAATGATGATGGCACTGGTACTTTCACTGATAGAAAACTCCTGTCTCAGGACAATGGGCAGGTAGGTGGAGGGCATGGTGACGAAGATGAAGGAGAGAGTTAGGAGAAGGATCCCCGGGAGTGCTTCCCTCAATACTTGACCGTTGCCTGGCTTCTGGAACGAAAAGGATTTAGATTGTTAGCAAACTTTATGTTTCATTGTACCCCTATAATACGGTTCTACGTTTTGATATCACTCTGGTGATTCGGATTGTACTTGCCGGAGTGGAGACCTATATCAACTGTATATTACAACTACAGGGTGTCCCACTGTCTTTGCGTGACCTGAGATTTTGGGTCATGACCGGGCTCCATTAAACTAATAGTAGGGACGAATCTTAATTTTTTGACTCACTATTTGGTTCAAAGCAAATTCCGGTTGTAACCCACCTATTTTGACCCGCTGAACACGATCCCGTCCATAGGCAAGCTCGGAAAAGTGGGCAGGTGAGTAGAACTTCGCTCCTAATAAAAGGCTGCAATAAAAGGCTGCAGAAAAAGGCTGCAATAAAAGGCTGCAGAAAAAGGCTGCAATAAAAGGCTGCATTAAAAGGCTGCAATAAAAGGCTGCAATAAAAGGCTGCAATGGATCACATATCCAACTGGACTAAAGCACTAAAGCAGGAGATAGACCGAATCGTCCTCCCCTAATAGTGTTTTGTTTCACGTATCGGTTTCTACCATAAGCGGTAGAGAGACCGAATCACCCGCCCCTAATTATAGTGATTCGTGCCTGGTATCCAACTAAACCATAGGCGGTAGTTAGACGGAGATAGAGAGTTAGAGAGGTGAGAGTGAGAGATCCGAATCATGGACGACTAATCAAGTATTGTATCACGTTTCATGATATCCTCTAATTAATTAAATGAAAGGCGGTTACCTATAATTTGACCTAATCGGTGCCAATACGTGATTACTGATTTTCTACCGTTATTCGCCAATAGTCTTTATGTACACAATTCAGTAGATCGGAATCACACATAATACTATGATAGGTGAACTAAGTGGTTGGGTGGTTCACCTGTGATTGTGCTACACGCTCAATCAATAGATCTACCCTACCTCATTAGACCAACACTCTCAGTAGTTACTGACTACCTCTACTGAATCGTGGATCGATACGGAAAGACTAATGGAGAATACATAGCGGTAGAGAATCACGTATCGGGACCGATGAGGTCTCATTGTCAATTGGTAACCGCTTTTCATTAGAGGATACCATGGTACGTGATACCATACCGTGATTCTGATTTTTCACACTCTCAGTTCTCACTCGTACTCGCTCTCTATCTCGGTCTCTCTCTATTGCCTATGGTCTAGTTGGATACGTGACACGAATCACTATAATTAGGGGAGGGTGATTCGGTCTCACTACAGCCGATACGTGATACGAAACACTATTAGGGGAGGACGATTCGGTCTATCCCCCGCTTTAGTCTGGTTGGATACGTGATCCCTTGCAGCCTTTTATTGCAGCCTTTTATTGCAGCCTTTTTCTGCAGCCTTTTATTGCAGCCTTTTATTGCAGCCTTTTATTGCAGCCTTTTTCTGCAGCCTTTTATTGCAGCCTTTTATTAGGAGCGAAGTTCTACTCACCTGCCGAAAAGTGAAGAAAATGCCCAAATCGGCCACGCCCTTTTACCTGTATTTTCAGCCTGTAGCCAAAAACATAAATCCTCTTAGAATAGGAGTAGAGACAAATCTGAGGGCACTAAAGTGATCAGCGCCCTCGCATTAGTGGGGGTAGGTGCTGGAATTAAGTCTCTATCTCATCTGGTTAATTAGATAATTGGATAATTAGGTTTGCGCATAACCGTTTTTTGGCTATATGGCTATAGCCACTTAGGAATGGTTTAGAGACTTTTCACTGGCACCATTTTGTAGGCAATAGCCAAGTTATGGGGGGTCGACGTCGGACTTTTGAGCTCTATCTCCAACCGTTTAGCCGTTATCTGGCTTAAACGATGCTCAAAATCGGGCTTTTATTTTTACCGTTTTTCGCTCATTTTGAGCATCGATTAAGCCCAATAACGGCTAAACGGTTAGAGATAGAGCTTAAAAGTCCGACGTCGACCCCCCATAACTTGGCTATTGCCTACAAAATGGCGCCAGTGAAAAGTCTCTAAACCATTTGCATTCCTAAGTGGCTATAGCCATATAGCCAAAAAACGGTTATGCGCAAACCTAATTATCCAATTATCTAATTAACCAGATGAGATAGAGACTTAATTCCAGCACCTACCCCACTAATGCGAGGGCGCTGATCACTTTAGTGCCCTCTGATTTGTCTCTACTCCTATTCTAAGAGGATTTATGTTTTTGGCTACATGCTGAAAATACAGGTAAAGGGGTGTGGCCGATTTGGGCATTTTCTTATGGACGGGATCGTGTTCAGCGGGTCAAAATAGGTGGGTTACAACCGGAATTTGCTTTGAACCAAATAGTGAGTCAACCACTTCTTTTTGTGAGAGATTCGTCCCTACTATAACCAAAACTCATCGAAAAATTGGTCAAAATGGTTCTAACAAAAACCAGTGTTCTAGAGAATTGTCTGGCGAACATTTTAGTTGCAAGATTGACTTTCCAAGTCTTACCAATCGTCAGATATATCGTCGTAAAGTCAAAATTCCGTGTTCATGAAATCCGACCGGGGTTCACGTTTTGAAAAATTCACAAATGCAAAGTTGCTTGGATCACATTGTATTCCTCATAAGAGTTGTAGGAAATTGTCTGGCGGTCATTTTGGTACCCGGGTTTTTATCCTAGCTCAATGTTTACAGTGTCTTATGACTGTCACTGTCAGAACTGGAATTTTCTCAAAAATGGTCTCAGGTATCGCATTGCATTTTGCCCTGTTATGAAGCTCATAGCTGCTTGAATAACATCTTAGTGCATGATAGGGTTGAGATAGACCACTTGCGTATCCTACACATTAACAGGGGCATTGCCAAATCGTCATAACAACCCTGTCAAGTGTCTAGATGAAATTGAGACGATATGTGCTGATTATCATGGGATTTTACACGACACGGCCGAGCCACCTAATTAGGGGTTGTGAGCCGATACCAACTAAAGTCCATTTTTATTCAACTGTTCACCCTCCAACTCGTGCGCGTGCGATATTTTAATTTACGCTGCGCGCGCTACACGTTAACATGTGATAGACGCGCAAAACAATTCCGCGCACGACTTTGGGGGGTGAACAGTTGAAAAAAATGGAGTATAAGACTCAGCATAGAAAAATCTTCATGTTCCTACAGTCATAACTCATAACGCAACTTAAACGTAGAGCTATGGAAAAAACCATGGTATCAAAATGAACCTTAGACCATTCCAATGAAGCTCTTGTAAATTTCAAATCATTTTACCCATTTGCTGATGACACGTGATCCCCTCAAAAATGCTGGCTGAATTTCGTCTTTAGACAGTCATAAGACACTCTAAACATTGAGCTAGGATAAAAACCCGGGTACCAAAATGACCGCCAGACAATTTCCCACAACTCTTATGAGGGATGCAATGTGATCCGAGCAACTTTGCATTTGTGAATTTTTCAAAACGTGAACCCCGGTCGGATTTCTTGAACACGTATTTTTGACTTTAGGACGATATATCTGACGATTGGTAAAACTTGGAACGTCAATCTTGCAACCAAAATGTTCGCCAGACAATTCTCTAGAACACTGGTTTTTGTTAGAACCATTTTGACCAATTTTTCGATAAGTTTTGATTAATTTGACGGAACGCGGTCATGACCAGTAATCGCAGGTCACACAAAGACAGTGGGACACCCTGTATTATCGATGTATGTACCCTGTTAATTTCATCATTCGACTCGCTTTTATTTGGGTCCTTTAAAAGCGGTGCAAAATCCTCATCTGAATCGGACATTTCTAACTAATTGTATATATATTTTATAATTAGAAAACTATAAGGGTATGCCAACTATGGTTTAGATAAAAGAGCAAGCAAAAACTGCTAAGCTAGGGATTGTACAACAGCAGCTCTGTATCGACTGCAGCATGAGCAAATTGAGGAAATATAATACTAATGTTTGTCACATGATGGCTTGATAATAAAATCAAACTTTGGTTACGAAATAACCTTCGTGCGCTGGTAAGAGAGGGGTAACTTCGTTACCAACTGATTCCTATAAGGAGATAAGAGACGAGAGAGAGAGAGAGAGAGAGAGAGAGAGAGAGAGAGAGAGAGAGAGAGAGAGAGAGAGAGAGAGAGAGAGAGAGAGAGAGAGAGAGAGAGAGAGAGAGAGGAGAGTTTCATTCTGTTTACCTTTCGCACGACGTCTCGATTCATCCCTAATTTCGCGTTGTAATTCTTGAAACATTGAATTTTCAACCCGAGTTTGATACTTTTTTTTACTAAAACCTGAACATCAACTATCAACTATTGGCGGACTTCACATCAACTGGACGATGATACTACTACACTACTGAACTATATTCAGATAAGAACCAGTCTGCTTGCTTTTGTCCAGTAGTTAGTGTGTTTGTAATTTGTAGTTGGTCCGTTCCACAGTCCGTCGATGCCCGCATGTGTGTCTACTATTATACTACTCTCTTTCTCTCTCTCTCTCTCTCTCTCTCTCTCTCTCTCTCTCTCTCTCTCTCTCTCTACTGCCCCTATCTCCCCTCTTCATGTCCTTCTAGTTTTTGAGCCAGCATTCTTTCCGTGGTAGATGATAGTGTATTTGGGGCCTCTCCCTAATTGTTGATGAGTCGGTAACACGATTACCGCTCAGTTCACGTCATTTGGGTTATTCTAGCCCTTCGTCATCTCATTCACGCACAGAGGTGTATCTATCTAGTATTTATCTCTCTCGTTATCGTCATTCTGTCAAATTGACAGTGCAAGTGTCGATAAGAGCAATCCGGATGTCACCCCTGTTCAGCCATCTCCATAGACCACAGCCATTGTTTCCACATTCAGGGACCAGGGTTTCATTTGGGCATCTTATTATCGAGGTTCTGGCTTCACTTCACATTTTCAGTTTAGATCACGTCTTTTGGGCCTTCTCGCCCCTTCACTACCTCTGTTTCCCATAGAGGTGGTGGTATCACCTACTTTTCCATATGGTGGCTGGGCTAGCCCTAGGACTTTCTACAGTTCATGACAATCTACAAACCGAGAGCGAGTGCTTGAGGAGTGAGAACTGACCCCGTCGACGACAGACAATATGACCGATTTTTCAGTCCTTCGGGGCGTGCTCTTATTACCCTTTCTATTGCATCCCCTGCACGTTTAAATCTTGACACTGTGCGAAGGACAGAGTCACGCTAGCTTTATACTTTTTTCGGCTTCACGTGCTTCCTACACACGTATCCGTGTCGGTCAACTCAGACTGTCTGTCTGATGTGATCGTGATCACTGGTCGGCATCCCGTCCTACTCCCCAGGATGCAGGGATCTAGAACCAGCTCAAATCCCTTCCATAGTTCTGCCCCTCTTCCCGATCTCAAACTGAAATCTTACACTTTTCAAAATCCTTTTTTTTTCCGACGTCAGCGCGGCCATTTCTCGATCCATGTGGCAGTCCAACTATTGGATGTGACAAGCAACGATAATAGCACTCAATACGGTCCCTTGCTTGACCCCGGTGACTTGCACCGACACTGTCTGTCTCACCCAATCACGAGTGTGTGCTACCAATCTCGATAGCACGCAGGTTCAGTTTTGTCAAACAAAGTTAATGACATGATTTCTACGCTACCTCTAGACAGCGCCTGCCAGCACAATAATGAGTAGGGATGTTGACAAACTGACGGACTGGTAGAGGAAAGGAAGGACTCTGGAGCGAGATCTAGGCCGCATGGCAGCCCAGATCGAGCAATGCTCGTGGAGCACTGCCAGTCACCGTGATAGGACTAGGGAGAAGGGAAGGGGGATGGGGTTTTGGGGGAAGAGAGAAAGGAGAAGAGAAATGGCAATGAGAAAGA
>CM035360.1:4852120-5097120 GCA_020137815.1 Hormiphora californensis | reverse complement strand
GGCTGACTATGTAACTAAATCTCGTGTGAACTGATATATTTTGTTATCTAGCTCGCCCCTCGCCCTCCTCTCTGGGAATTTATAAACACAATAGGGGGTATGACGTATGTATAATCTCGGATAACCCAGATAGCTCCTGTATCAATATGGCGGTAGCGCTGCCATACCCAAATTTGATTCTCAAATAGGCGCGACAGTGCGCTCAGATGGAGTCGGCGGCGCCAAACAGGATAGCTCGGATGACCCGGATAGCTCGGATAGCTCGGATGACCCGGATAAATAGGTATTTTCAGCAAAGCTATTTCAGCATATAATTATATCAAGCCCAGATAGCGATATACCAAATAATCAGGCCCTGATATCCCAGAGTGTTAACCGGGCTAACAGGCTATCCTATAAAAATTTCGGGGCTATATCCGGCCGGAAAACGTTAAAATCTGGGTGCCTTTCATTGCTAACAATTCGTAGTTTTGGCGCGCGCGACGGGTTAGGGCTATCCGTTAGGGTCTGGTTAGGGTTTGGTTTGGGGTTATCGGTTAGGGCTATCGATTCTCTAACAGATACCGTTTAGTTTACTCAAATTGGCCATGTGGTTGCGTGGCTATAGCCGTTTGAAAAAAGTCGGTCTAAGTGTACTCTTTTGGTAGCGCGCACCTTTTAAAACGGGGTGCAAGGCCCCCCAGATTATAATCAGCCCTATCCGGCCGGGGGTTCCCCGGGGGGATTATACAATTTTTAAAACCCCCTTACTTTTTTAAATCCCCCCCCCCCCCGGGTTAGGGGGGAAGGGGGGGGGGGAAAGGGGGTTAAAAGGGAAACGAGGGGGGTACACATAAACACAGGTGTGTGTACACAAAAAAAAGAAAGTGCTCTTTTCTAAAATTTATAGCCCAAATAAATTTTTTGGACTTTTTTTAAAAAGGGGTAAGTAGGTATTAAAGTTGGTTATCAAAAAACTAAAGTTGAACTCCCAAGTAAAATTCTGGGTAATCAGTTGCTAGGGGTTCCCGCTGTTCCCCCCCAACCACACATAAAAAAAGTCGTCCTAAAATGGCAAACTGTCAAAATTAAAAATTTTGCAAAAAAATAAACCTGATGGGACTCCAAACCCCCACAATTTTTTGAATTAAAAGGTCCAAGGGTTTAAACCCTTTGGGCCCCCAAAAGGGCCCCCGGTGGACAAAAAATTCAAATGTATTTTTTATCTTATTTACTAATTTAAAAAAAAACTTCTGGGGAAAGTTGTTTCCCTTATTTGGGGAGGTGTTTATTTAAACAAACGTTTTTCCCCGGGAAAATAAAAATTTGCTTCTCAAAACAGGGCCCAACGGATTCTTCCGGAAAACCCAAGAATTGGGGGTTTCAGGGGCCGAGAGTTATAAATTTCCAATGCATCGGGGGTCCGCCCGGACCGTCTAAAACCCCGGGGGCCCGCAACACCTTTAAACCCGTTTAATAACCCGTCTATAGAAACCCGTCTAAACCGTCTTAAAAAACCCGCCCCAGCAATTTCGGTACCGTTTTAGCTGATTTCACCGAAACCCGTCCAAGGTTCCGTTAGACACGTCTAAGGGCGTTGCGACCCGTCTAACCCGTATGCGGAAAATGAGAAATTGCCCAAGTGATCCGATTCGATAAGAAACCACATCACCCCCCCTGTAAAATTTGGACCAGCTGATTGAAAGTCAAATTAGGCAGTAAAAGTGTGACTGAATTGGTACGTACGGCCCTGATCGTCATCAAAGTTTATAAAAGCATCCAAATTTTAAATGTAACACATGACGTCACGATTCTAACCCGTCGGGAAAAGTGGATCGATACTGTGGGTGTTAAATAAACTAAAATTGCCTGCTGATAGTTTAAAACGAGCGGGAAAGTGGCAGGCGTATTGTCTATAAATATACAAAAATAAAAAATACCTTATGAAAATATAAGCGCGGTCACAAAAAAATATACCGCCCCAAACCCGGGCCAAAAGGGTCCAGCTGTACGTTCTGGCGCCGCGGACCCCATATATATATTGATAATGCTGTAGGGGGGCGCCATCCCCATTTGATTCTAAAACAAGACAGTGCGCTAGAGGGGTCGGGGCCCCAGACAAAAAAAGGGGAGGTGCAAAAAATTGAATATGCGGCTCCACTTTGAACAAAACCCATATCTCCCCCCGAATCCCCCCTTTTTAATGGGAAAATTTCTGAAAATGAAAAGTTTTAAAGTTTTTAAAGTTTTTTATTGACAGCAGAACTAGTATTTCAAAACATACTCAAATAAAACTATAGAGAATACAAATAGTGTCAGAAGAAATTAAACGGCTGACTATGTAACTAAATCTCGTGTGAAATGATATATTTTGTTATCTAGCTCGCCCCTCGCCCTCCTCTCTGGGAATTTATAAACACAATAGGGGGTATGACGTATGTATAATCTCGGATAACCCAGATAGCTCCTGTATCAGTATGGCGGTAGCGCTGCCATACCCTAATTTGATTCTCAAATAGGCGCGACAGTGCGCTCAGATGGGGTCGGCGGCGCCATACAGGATAGCTCGGATGACCCGGATAGCTCGGATAGCTCGGATGACCCGGATAAATAGGTATTTTCAGCAAAGCTATTTCAGCATATATTATGAGCTGTATAAGTAATAGTATTCCGGTAATAAAGCCCAGATCTGTCAGGCCAATGCTCTGACCACAGTTCTCGTGCGCTCCCACGAGAATGGGTCAGGCCAGTGCTCTGACAGGCCCAGATAGCGATCGTATAACCCATAATCAGGCCCTTATATACCGGGCTAACGGGCTATCCTATTCCTAAAAAAAATTTTTCGGGGCTATATGCGGCCGAGGTACCACTACCCGGGATTATTATTATACAATATACATATTACATACCCCCTGTAGCTGTCCCCCTAATAATTTAATCACGGGTCTGGTAACATAGCCAGTACACACTACACACGTGTGTAGTGTACACGAAACAAAGCAGTGAAACTTCACACAGGCATAGTGCTCTTTTCTACAATTATAGACCCATAAATCTATTGACTATTTCTAAAAGTAAGTATGCATTCAAGCTTGTTACTCAACAAACTAAAGCTGAACTGCCAGTGAAATCTAATCAGCTGCTACTGATGCAGCTGTTGACCCAACCAAACATAAAAAGTCATGCACTAATGGCAAACTGTCGAATTAAAATTTGCAAAAAATGACCTTGATGGGACTCGAACCCACAACCTTTGAATTAGAAGTCCAATGCGCTAACCATTGCGCCACAAGGCCGATGTTGACAATTGAATTCTACTGTATTTATACTCTGTATTTATCTAACTTGAAAAATAAACTTCTCTATAGAGTTGCTTCCTTTATTTGAGACTGTGCTAGTTTGGTAAAACGTGTTTCCCGGAATAGAAATTGCTTCTCAAAACATGACCACGGATTCTCTCCGGAAAACCCACAGAATTGCAGGTTCAGCGCGAGAAACATCACTTCAATGTCATCGCGCGTTACGTCCAGTTGTATTTATCTCTCGTGTGGGAAAGGGAGATCCTGCTCAAGGTTGTATCCCACATGAGCCACGATGGTGATGATGCACACAGCTGTATGTGTGATGACATAAGTTACACATAGAGGGGGAGGGGGGACACGTAACATTTGCACTGTAACTTTTAATGATTGGCCATGGGGTGACCCAATGGGTTGAAAGTATTACTCCAGTTCGAGTTTTATTGACAAAATGTGTCATTTAAATTTTGTATTTTACAGTCACAGGAACAATTTTGCTACATGCTACATGGCCTTCCCCTCCCCTGGCACATCCAAAACACGGTGGTTCAACCAAATAAAATATATCAAAATAATTACAGAGATATAATTTAAAAAGAGTACAGAGCAAATTCTTAAAAACAGCATCTTCCGATAATTTTGGTGGTGAAAACAATAATATTTTGCATCGTACCTAGGGGTACGACACGTGTACGGGCGGTCAAAGATGATCCGAAGCGACAAGGCGGACTCTCCCTCTAAAACGCGAGACGGAGCGGAGTCTATCTCTCTCCTAAGTCGCTCATAAGGTCCTGCTTACCTGCACGGGTCTCGTCTCTCTCAAGCCTCTCACTGCTCTCACAGATCGTCTCTGGATCAGGATACTCGGCTTCTCGTCTCTCGTCTCTATCTCGTCTCTGTCTTCTTCTCTCTCTCTCTCTCTTATCTCAGCTCTCTACTCTTCTCTCGTTCTTCTCCTCTCTCTCTTATCTCGTTTCTCTCTCCTATTCTTCTTCACTTCTCTCTTCTCGTCCGTTGTTCGTTTCTCGTCTTCCTCTCTTCGTTCTCTTCTCTCCATCTCTCCTTCTTTTCCCTCTCTCTTCTTATCTCCTTCTCTTCCTCTTTCTCTCTCCCAAAATTTCCCCCGTCTTTGCACTTCCCATTTTTTAACACCCCTACAAATTGAGGGGAACCAACGGGGACGGTAACCCCTTATTCAGGTAACCCCGTCAGATTCCGTAAAAACCCATAGGGGGGAGGGGGGGAAGTAACAGAACAATTTTAATTTCCATGTTCTAACTTTTTCCAGTTGATTAAAAGTTATTAAAAAATAAAATTAAAATTAAAATTACAGCCTTTTTTAAACCAACATCCAACCTTTTTAATTAAAAACCAAACCCAAAAAAACCCAAGATATCAGAGAAATTAAAAAAAAAAGGCAAATTTGAAAAAAGACAAAAAATTTAAAGGGGACCAAAATTTTGGGTGCCTGGGGAAAGAGAGGGCGAAGAGAAAGGGCCCCCCGGGCCAAAAAAACCCGGAGACGGGAAAAAAACAAACGGGGTTTTCCCCCCCTTTTACGCCCCCCACTCCCGGAAAGGACTCTTTGTTCCCCGGGGGCCCGGGGCGGCTGGGGCGGGGCGAATGGGAAAAGGGGGCTTTTTCCCCCCAATTTTTTTTCCCTTCTTCTTTTTCTCTCTTTTTGTTTTTTCTCTTTTTCTTTCTTCTTTTCCTCTTTTTTCCCTCTCCCTTCTATCTCCCTTATCTATCTTCCTTTTCCCCAAAACTTCCCCTTTAGTATGGGGAACACTAATACAATTAGTGAGGAAACAGGACACAAGATTTGACTGGTATTTCCCAGAGTACGGTTTACCCCGTCTGTCAGGGGTACCAGAGGATCCGGCATTCCCTCAGCAATCAGAAGGAAGAAAGGCTTGTTGTATCTTGTAAACTCTTGCACCAGTTCGTGAACCTGTGTTAGGTAGAGTGGTGTTATAGGTTAGATAGAGGGGTCTGGGGTGTTAAATATAGATTAGTAGATAGAGGGGTTAGGGGGTTCAAGAGTGCTGAGTGAATTATGGGTATCGACTATGATCGATAATCCCGGAACTCTGTATAAACTGGATAAAGGGGGGGGGGGATATCAGACATCAATAACTGCAATTATTGATGTTACCTGTAGACGGGTTAGCCCAAGGGTGGCAGGGCAGCTGACAGTTGGTAGATCCTCTGTCACATCTATATCCACACACAAGCCCGGAACCTGGAGGTGACGAATCGCTTGTTAAACGCTGTCTTTTTAAATTGTCTCACAAAAGACTGCCATCTCCGAACCAGGCAGAAGTATGAAGTATGTCAAGTTTTAAAAACTAAAATAATTGTGTAGCAGCTAAATCGATTTTTATCCCCTTCCCCCCCCGTCCGTTCTAAACCCCGGCCACGAGTCATGTAAAACCACAGTCTGATGGGAGATTTGGGGACTTTCCTTTTGCCCCCGATCACATTTAAATATACCAAAAAACCGGGGAAAATTTTTTAGTAAAGGTTTTTACGGGAAAACAGGTGGGGTGACTAAAAGGGGTTTTTTAAAAGGGACTGAACTTTTCGGTGATAAAAGGGTTGATGGGAAGGGGGATAGAAAGGGGGACTATAAAAACCCCAAGGGAAACCCCGAGGTTTTGCTGTGACTTTCAAAAAAATTTCCCGGGGGGATATAGAAAAGGGGAAATTAAAAATGTTTGACCACGTACCTGTACCAACAGTTTGTGCTGATAAGTCTCTCCATCATAGTTCTTTTCTCATGGGGATTTTAAGCCAAGCAGGGGACAAAAGGGGGGGGGGAAAAAGGGGGGGATTTTAACCCTTTCACCCGAAAACCCGAAACAAAACGCCAAGGGCGGAAAAACACCAGGGGGAAAAAACAACACGGGGAAAAAAAAAGGAAAAAAAAGGGGGAAGGCAAAAAAAAAGGGAAAAAAGGGACCCTTTTTAAAACCAAAACCCCCTCACCCCTTTTCTCTCTTCTCTCTATTTTTCTCTCTCCCCCCAAAAAACAAACAAAACACACACACACACACTCTCTCTCTCTCTCTTCCCCCTTCCCCCCCAGGTATCCCATACGGGGAAAAACCCGGAGTATTAAAGGGCCCCCGGACCCTTTTTGTTAGCTACACCGGGTTCTGCTTTCGCTTTGCAAGACTAAAAGTAAAATTTTTGTCTTTCTTTCCCTTTCTCCGACCTTCTTCTCCCTCTCTTTTAACACTCTCCCTCGCTCTCAGTCTCACTCTCTCCCTTTCTCTCTCCCCCTCCCTCTCGCTCTCTCCTCAAGACACCCAAGCTTGGCCTCCAAGTATAACTCTCACTCCATCTCTTTCCGTTTCACCTGGCGTGTGTGTATTGTACAAGATAACTTTTAAAGCCAGGAGGGGGGAGAGGGGGAAGAGAAGGGAGAGAGAGAGGGGGAAAAAGAGGGGGAGAGAGGAGAGAGAGAGGGGAGAGAGAGAAGAAGGAAAGGAGAGAGAGGGAAGGAGAAGAGAGAGGAGGAGGAAAGATTCAGGCGGGGCCAGGGTTTATGCAAAACGATCCAGGGGCCCCTTGCGATCACAGTGGCCTTTCTCTCGACTCTCTTTCCCCTATTTTACTTACACAACCCGGAACCCAAGCAGTATTGACGTGTCCAGAACAAAGATAAAAGCATACAACTCTAATTGCCATGGCTTTCACTGTCAGACCCTACTAGCGACCTGTAACCTACCATTAGACCCTACTAGCGACCTATTATATAACTTACCTTCAAACAACCGATGGCGTTGAGGAAACTAAATCCATTCCCAGAGTGAGCGCCACGCTCCTCAAGGGATTTGTAATCGCCGTGGCAGTCGAGGTTTCCTGTTGGAATAATTATGCTTTTAGAGAGAGAGAAAGGATGAGGGGAGAGAGGGGAGAAAGATATAGAAAGAGAGGGAAATAGAGAGAGATGGAGTCGGGAGAGAGAGGGGGGGGGAAAGGAAGATAGGAAAGAGAGAAGAGAGATAAAAAATGATTTAAACCCGGAAATAGAAAACCACGACTCCCAGAACAATTAATCCTCATTCGGAAAAGAAAGGACAATTAACCGCTCCTACAAATCCACAAAGCTACACGATTTTGTACAGACAAACATTTCTCACATATAATATGGACCATATTTAACTAGGAAATTATGAGATGAGAAGACACCAATTACCCTGAAAACCACTAATAATTGTGGAATTAGAATTAGACACCCACCTAACGTCAGATTGGTTGTTGTTCCTCGTGCTATAGTTCGACCAAGGTGTACCCCGTACCTGATGGAAATGGTTTTAGTACATTTTGTAGTACGTCAACTTCTTATTTATCTTTTTCTCGATAGCTCTGTCTCTGTCTTATATCTCATCTCTATCTTTCTACCCCTCTCTATCTTTCTATCTCTCTATCTTTCTATCACTCTTTCTCTATCACTCACCCTAATCCGAGAATGTCTTCATTTCCTCCCGAGATGCAGATGGGTCGAAGGGAACATCTTGCGATACATCTCACGATATTAGCAAGACGACGCTGACACCTCACACTGGCCTCCTCAACCATCCTATCATACGCCTGGGAGAGGGAGTTATCAGGAATTAGACAAACTCACACAATCTTATCAGCTGCATTATACATGTTTTCCATTGTTATGTTCTAACCCTCCTTTACATTTGTGCGGAGCGCACGGAAAGAGGGTCGAGCAAGGCAAGTTTTCCCATTAAAATATTAAATCCCCCTCCCCCAACAAGAGATCTCTATTTCATGAGATTGAGTTTCTCTAAGTTATACCTTATTTTCCCCGTATTTGATGGTAGTCTGATCTATTCCTTCAGCCTGTGCCAGTTCATTCAGCTGTGAAGTGATGTCGTCATAGATCACCTGGTGTCCAGGGAGAGGGGGATATTAGGGATGGGGGATGTCTTGACATGCTCTGACAACTTCTCTTTCTCTTCACACACTCCCTCTCTCTCTCCCTCTCTCTCTCTCTCTCTCTCTCTCTCTCTCTCTCTCTCTCTTGTTAGTGAAAGTAAGAGATACACATATATGGGGTAACCCATCACAGCTGTAACTTTCTAGAGTCCCCCAGTTCTCCCAGTAGCACCTGTCGGTCTCTAATAAAAGAGGAAACTCCCACACCCCTGGTGTCGAAACATGTCTAACTTACCTACCCTGATCTCAGTAATTTCCTTGAGAGCCCGGGATGTTTTATGAAATGAAATAAGAAGAGCGCAGGCTACACAAATAATTTCAGCAATTACCTCGCCCAAAAGAAGGGTCTGTTCGTAGAAGTTTCTCTGTCCAGGTCCCATGGGTCCACTAACGAACTGCTGAGCAAAACACCGGTAATTCAGACCGTGACCCCTTCTCCCACCGTTTAGCCACTTACCCACCGTGTTCTCTGAACCTAATAGGGGAACATTTGGTTACGAAAGTCACCCATTTACTTCCCCATCGAGGCGCTCGTGCGGAGGGGTAATGTCATTACCAAGGGGTAATGACATGCGTTTTGACAGTGTTTTTCAGCAGATTACCGTAACGAAACTGCGGAGCACAATGTGTGAAATGTGCGATGTAAAGGGGAAAGAGGGATAACGTACCTAATACAACAAAGCGTATCCCGGAGCCACTTAGTTGGGCCTTTTCCAGACTTTTTACGAAGCTTTCATTTTCCTTGTCAGAGGGTAGCTCACAATCAAATAGAGTCCTGATATGATCTCCCGCTGATGTTTGTCCAGCTCGCACAGGGACTCTGGGGAAGGGGATATTATTTAGTATCGTATTAGCATTATAGTTGGGGAAGGGGATATGAGAGGGTGGTTTTATCACGGGGAAATTCCTACTTTAGGATGGTTTTAGCACAGGTCGGGGAGGGGGAGAGAATATAATTTAGAGTGGATCTCATTTACAGTGTGAATACGTGTGAATAAAGATAGAAAAGGAGAAGGCAGAGAGAGAGAGAGAGAGAGAGAGAGAGAGAGAGAGAGAGAGAGAGAGAGAGAGAGAGAGAGAGAGAGAGAGAGAGAGAGAGAGAGAGAGAGAGAGAACTGGAAAAGAGAGAGGGAGAGACCAGAGATCATTGCGTATAAAGCAATAAGATTTCAGAAAGGTGTTCTCCAACAAATGAGAGTGTGCAAGAAAGAGTCGTGATTATTCATAGCTCGCAGGCCACGTTTTACACCTTTCTACAATTTCGTACTACGATTCTAAAGAGAGAGATGGATAGAGAGAGAGAGGGATTTTGGATATTAGGAACAGAGACAAATATAAAGGAAGAGAGCCTGCGATAAAGTACTAAGTATACACGAGTCACACTACGTTGTTAGTCCGGAAATTGGGCCAGAACGCTCAAGTTAGATCTCTACACACACCCCTCCTAGGAGAGAAGGACATAGCGTGATGCTTCTAGGCTCTTATAGCACCCTATTATAGAAGCATCTAGCTCTTTTGCTCTCCCTCTCTCCAACCTCTCTATAATGGTCTTGGGTCTGATCTCGTCATTGTCTACTACCAAGGTCACGTACCTACCCTAGAGCCCTCACTCAGTCCCTCACTCAGTCCCTCACTCAGTCCTACATTTGAAATGTATTGGAACTACAGGGGAAATGGAACAAAACAAACAGTGTTGTAGTATCAACTGTACCCTACAACCAGCTGCAACTACTGGAATTTGTTATTTAATAAGTTAGCAAGATTTATATTATATACCTGATATCAAAACTGGTAACGTTTTCAGGAATATTTCCTCCAAGAGGTTCCCCACTTCCCCGGATCAACCTTGTCAAGCACAGATTAATTATAGAGTTGAGGGGTCGTGTTAACTTGGATGTTAGGCACTCGACTGTGCTGGAAGGTCCGGGTTTCGCCATCACTCCTAATATGGTATTGGCGGACTGGTTAGTGGGTGTACGGTAGGATTTATCCTACCACTTTCCAAAAAGTATTAACTATTACACCGCAGTACTTTTTGGAAAATGGTAAAATGGGTGAACGACAAAAGTTGACAATGGATTAAAAAACTTGTTAAAAACACTATACAACATTAAAAATATCTGTTATCCCCCACTAACAGGAGGTATTATAGCAATCTCATCGCCTGTATTTAGTTCAACATGGTCCCCCGTCATATATGACTCATTCAAAGCCAGCACTATATCCGTCTCAATTTCCTTTAGCTGAGGTTTTTGATCAATGATAGCTGAAATCAAACTCTTCTCTGTGTGTGATCCATCAGCTAGATCGAGGGTGTCCTGCCTGCACCCTACCAGCTCTGCTGCTTGGGCGAAATACAGGATGGTCACCTCGGGCATTCTATAGATGATTTTATTAGAGGATTGAGTGCCCAAAGTCATCAAACAGGAAATAAAAACATGCAAAACGATGACGAATACGGAACCAGAAACGTTGTTGAAATTTGAAAAGCCGAAATGAGTACTTGTAATGAGTACTTGTAATTCATTCTGTAATTTGAAGGAATTACTTGATAATTACGCTACAGGCCCGAGAGAGGGGCCTGGGAGGAAACCCATGCAAAAAGCTATGCCTCAGGTCCTAGGAAGGTTAGGAATTTTTACCGGCATTGAAACCAGATTCGATAAGAGCGAATATTGAATAACCTGACAAAATTAGTCATTCATTGACCTTGATGGGCATTCTTAGGCCAATATTCGTGAACTGCACTGTTCAAAAAGGTTCTATAAGTAATGGTGGTAAACGAATCTCCAGAAAGGATCTCCAAGGAGACCTCCGGAGGCCCATGAAACTTCCGGTAGAGAAGAGGTCCATGAGAGGTCCATAGAGATATTAATATCACCAAGGAGGTTTAATTCGGTTATGGAGGTGTCCAAATCGACCCTTAATTGGCTAAAACTGATTTCCACAGGAAGAAATCAGAAGAAGGCTGCCTTCTTCTCTGAAAGCTACAGGAAAAATTAAAAAAGTTTTTGACTTTGAGTTTTGTTGGAAATCCAACTAAAGTGCGTTTCAAACGACTTGACCTGAGATTCCTGGAAATTCAGGATTTCCCCTTTGTAAATACACGCGCAATGCGCCAAATTCCAAGAATTAAAGTCCATTTTTATTCAACTGTTCACCCCTCAACTCGTGCGCGTGCGATATTTTAATTTACGCTGCGCGCGCTACACGTTAACATGTGATAAACGCGCAAAACAATTCCGCGCACGACTTTGGGGGTGAACAGTTGAAAAAAAATGGAGTAATGTCGAATTTTTTAATCAAGGGACAGGGGGCCGCGCATTTACAAAGTCTTTTTGCGCGTGCTAAATGTTTTTGCTCATAACTCCTCTTCCTGATAAGATAAAGACTTGATCTTGGTTGCGTTGAAAAGGTCTTAAAATTATCTTTCCAACGCTTCCGGGTTCAAGTCTTAAGATTGCCAGGAACTTGATCTCGATTGTCACGCGCAAATACAACGCCGCGCGACCTCTCTGAATGCGCGGCCCCTGTCCCTTGATTAAAAAATTCGACTTTATACGGGTTGGCAAACGTTGCTGGCCCGATGTTCTGCGCCACGCGCAGCGCGGGATAAGGCAGCGCTTTTCAAAATTACGGGTCAAGTCGCTTGAAACGGAAAGTCGGATTTTTTGAAACTGTCACCCCCCTGGGTATTTTCAAACTTCGTAAATGACCATAAAACCGGTTCCTGACGAGATAGAGACTTGAAATTTGGAAGTTACGAAGATCTTGCTAAGTTCTTCCGAACCTCTAAATTTCAAGTCTCTATCTTATCAGGAACCGGAGATATGGCAAATTTTGTTATTTCAGGGGGGTGACAGTTTCAAAAAATCCGACTTGACTTTAAACTTTTATTTGTTGAGAAATTTTCAAAATATTTTTACGCTGCATTATCAAAATGCGCGTCAAAATCCAGCGCCGCGCGCTCGCGGTTTAAATTTTGAAAAGTTGAAATCCAAAAACTTTTGTGTCACTTTTTTGTGTTTCCACTTTTGACTTTTCAACTACCGCTCTAGTGACTAGTCCCCGAACACGCTGGGCCAGAGTCCCAGCTCTGTCAGCCTTCCCTGGCAAAATCGTTTTGTCGTGAAAAGTGCTGCTTTATCCCGCACTGTGCGTGGGGTCTGTAGCATATTCAAAAAATTTCCAAGCACTGCTGAACGCTGATATAGCGTGTAAAATTGTTATGACGACGAATTCGACGCCATATCTTAGTTTCATTCAAGCTTGTTACCCGAACTACGATTATTTAATTTTAAATTGGATGTCATCACTCTAGAGCACATCACACATGTCAGTGAAGTTAGAGTATGGAGATACAGTTCTCTACCAAGATGATATCAAATCTCTGGGAGGAAGAGAGTTCCTAACAGACAGTGTTATTTCTTTGTTTCTCGAAATATTAAACGAGACGAGCTCCAAGGCGTTTGCTGTATCTCCTAGTATCGTGCAATTGATGAAAATGACAGATGAAACCCAGCTCAATGAAATGTTTGGACCGCTAGAATTGGAAAAGTTTGATGTTGTCTTGCTCCCTGTAAACGACAGTAGAGCTGTGTCATCTACCCTGTCGGGGGCACATTGGTCATTGCTATGCTATGTTAAATCGAAACAAACTGCTTATCATATAGACACAGCTAGTTCATTTAACGCTACTGATGCCAAGAAAATTATCCAAAAACTGTCAGTTTTGACCAAAATCAGAATTCAGTGTAAAAATCTGTGTTGTTCACAACAAACAAATGGTCATGATTGTGGTGTCTATGTTATATATTTTGCACGGTGTATAGTAAACAGTATTGTTACAAGTGGGCGTTTTGAATCAGTGACTGTACAAAATCGACTACCAAATGGATATAGACAGGGACTGTTAGATCAAATAGAATATCTTCAGGGGCAAAAATAACACATCATCATGATTTTATTAATTTTTGGTTGTGTTTATCTATAAATTATTGTGTATCGTTTTTATTTAAACATTTTTACTGTTTTCAAAATTTCAAAATACTAATTTAAAAAATTAAAATTAATTAAACAACGAATTGTATCACAACCAATTTTCTCTCCGAATTAGGACATCATGTTGCTGCTTGTAGCGGCCTTCCTAACAACAGCCCAGGCGTTCTACTCCTCTGGGGACGCTGTAGAGGTCTTGACCCCGGCCAACTTTGACGCCAAGGTCCTCAACGATGATTCTGTTTGGGTTGTTGAATTCTACGCACCCTGGTAAGAGATATTTTTAGAATTAATTGACAAAATAGGGATAATGGTAATAGTGCATTGTCTCCACATCACCCTGATATTTTTTATAACATTACACCCCTTGATATATACACAATCTACCTCTAAAAGGTGTGGACACTGTCAGCAGTTGACTCCGGAGTGGAAGAAGGCCGCTAAAGCCCTCAAGGGCATTGTGAAGATTGGAGCTGCTGATGTTGATGCCCACAAGGAGCTTGGAGGACGATTCGGAATCCAGGGATTCCCTACGATCAAGATTTTCGCTGGGGATAAGAAGAAACCCATTGATTATCAAAGCCAAAGGTACTTTTCACTTCTCCCCCTCGTGCATATTAAATGAAAAGGATCTTTGTTTGTTCTCCCCACTTTTTACACTTCTATGTTCTACCATTCATTCCAAATGAAAATAAAAAAGGACCAAATTCACACCACCTCTTCTCTCAGATCTGCCAATGCCATTGTAGCAGAAGCACTAAAACATGCCCAGACCGTGGCCCAGGACCGTCTAGCGGGTCGTGGTGGCAGCAGCAGTGGTGGAAGTGGTAGTGGTGGATCTAAGAAGGGAAACCCTGCTGACGTCATTGAACTGACTAGCTCCATCTTCGACAAGGAGGTAACAACACTGTCTGTCTGTTTGTCTGTCTGTCTGTCTGTTTGTACTTATGTCGGTCTGTCTGTCTGTCTGTCTGTCTGTCTCTCTGTCTGTCTGTCTGTTTTTCTGTCTGTCTGTTTTTCTGTCTGTCTGTCTGTCTGTATGTCTGTATGTCTGTCTCTATTTCTCCCTCTACTTCCCCTCTAGGTCCTTGACAGTAAAGACATGTGGTTGGTTGAATTCTATGCTCCCTGGTGTGGTCACTGCAAAAAGCTCGCTCCTGAGTGGGCCAGTGCCGCCTCTACCCTGAAGGGAAAAGCCAAGTTGGGCGCGGTGGATGCCACCCAGTTCCCAGATCTTGCCCAGAGATATGGTGTCCGGGGATACCCAACCATTAAATACTTCCCCGCTGGAGCCAAGTTAGATGCTGAGGAGTATGATGGTGGAAGGAGTGCTGGTGATATTGTTCAGTTTGTTGAGAACAAGTTGGAACAGTTCGCTGAGCCACCCGAGATCCGAGAGGTAGGTGAATGTCACGTGATGCCCATATATGGTATTGTGTGCCACGTGATGCCCATGTATGGCATTGTGTGTCTCGTGTTCAGTTTGTTGAAAACAAGTTGGAACAGTTCGCTGAGCCACCCGAGAACCGAGAGGTAGGTGATCACTGATGATTCCGGTATGTTGTCTTCCCCGGTTTTGTACAAACGGTTTACAATTGGGGCTAACCCCTCCCCCTCACGGTAGTAACCACATTAACTGGTAACCAAATGTAATCCCCGCAGCTGTAACAAAATATAATCCCCCTCAGCTGTTGAACGACGATGTCTTTACTGAGGAATGTCGAGAGAAAAGTATCTGTATTGTCAGCATTCTACCTGATATCCTTGATACTGGTGCCAAGGGTAGGAACGAGTATCTAGCTACTCTCCTGGCCATGGGAGACAAATATAAGAAGAGGAAGTTCGGGTTAGTTATTCACTAACTGATACTGTTTTACCATCAATTCCGACACAAATTCCGACCACCGTATATCTAGAGCTGCTCTTACATAACTAAAATTATCTATCATTTGATTATCAACTAACCCCTCTATTTCTTCAGATGGGTCTGGAGTTTTGCTGGGGAACAAGATAAACTGGAGGCATCTCTTGAACTAGGTGGAGCTGGATACCCTGCCCTAGCTGCTGTGAATGTAAAGAAGAATGCTGTACTTCATCATCGTGGTGGATTCAGCAAGGATTCTATTAACGAGTTCCTACAGTGAGTTTTTATTCTAAGCTGCCAAACTAAACTGCCAAACTGAAGTAAGGGTTGAAGTCAGGGTTGAACACAGTTTTCTCACTCTTCTCTGTCATGTCTGGAGCGCGCGAGAACTGTGAAGTGTGGTGAGTTGCTGTCTTCATAGTGGTAGGTTGCGCGCCGTCACTCTGCTACGTATCGCACCGCCAAACTGACACGTATCACAACACTACCGCACACTTCTTGAACGTTGTACAGGGTGTTCACGTGGAATCTTGACAACTAATGATCCCACAGTGACACCCTGTACTAAACATTGCCTAATTTCCATGTGTAAATTTATCCTTTTGAGAGAACCTGGTTGTGGGAAAGCAGTACTTACACCTCCCATTCCCCTAGGTACGTTATTGCCGGACGAATTGCTCCCAGTGTTCTGAGAAAGGAGGTACCCAAGCTAAGGAAGGCCACCCCTTGGGATGGAAAAGACGGACAGGTAACAAACTCAATATCCCTCACTAGTCACTATTGTTGTTCACCTTGTTTTTCCTGCCCTGGCCTTGCCTGCGTAGCGAACATGAGGGGCGCGACGTGCCCAAGCCCTGACCCAATTGTGACCCAATAATTCTCCCTTCCTGTACTGCTGTAGCATTTGTAGTTATGAACTCAGTTATTCCCATTGCCCATTTATCCTTTCTCCCCCCTCCTTGTTTGTTTGTTTGTTTGTGGTTGCTGCGTCTGGCGGATGACCTGCCCGAAAGTAGTAGAGGCCGCACCGAACACGCTTATTAGGCGCCCCAGCACGTCCACCACTCCGCCGTAGCAAGGCCACCCACCAATCAGTTTATGCAGAGCATGTTACTTCAGACGCGCCAGGAAGACCGTGGTCAACCACTGGCGACACCGAGCGGCGAGAGTCGCACGGTGTCGACAGGGTATCACACTACTCCTGACCTAAATCAAATTCTAAGGGTGGAACCCCTCCTTTCTCTCTCATTGGCCCACATATTATCACCTCCTCCTTTCTCTCTCCTCACATTTTACAACCTGCTCCGTTTCCCCACATTTTATTACCCCTCCTTTCTCTCTCCACATCTTATTATCATCACATCCTTTCTCCCCCACAGCTGCCCGTCGAAGAGGACTACTCAGATCTAGATGATGTTGAGCTGGAACCTCTCAAGACAGAGCTCTAATCAGAACACATGCCAACTTGCTGCTGCAGGGGTTCTCTTCCAATTCACATCTAACATCAGATGAACAGAGAACGAGAATCTCGCTGAGAAGCATGGACACTAACATTATTGATCATTTTTAACATACACATATATATTATATAACAAACCCTACCTCATCAATATATTGTTTTCATATTGCTGAACGCTGGCTAAATACTGGACAGGGTACACTGTCCAGTCAGGAAATTTAGGATTTTGTCGAGCTGCTGTTTTTGAGTTGATTTTGAAGTGTATAGTCTCGCTATTCCGTCTATACCCTAGGGTACTATTGTGTACAACTATATTTGAATACTTTCTACCATTTGACAATGAGAAACGCTTGTTTGAAATTTGTTTCCCTGCCCGGATGATTGCCGAAGGCAATCACCCGGGATGATGTTTTTAGCACGCACGTGCTAAAAAGATCATTCAGGGTTTAGAAATCAGCAGATTGTGTAGTTAACTAAAATGTCCGTCTGTCCACCGTTACACATAGCAACAAAGTCTGCTCCTTCATAAATCTTTCAACTCACACTTTGTTGATGCAACAAAGGAAATGATTAACACACATTGTGGCGCGCAATTACTCACTCGTAACACTTCCTACTTTCACCTGAAATCACCTTGGGTACCCTACAGCCGTACCATGACGTGGTAGCAAGTCTTCCAAGCATGAAACTACTATCACACAATAATTGCAAGTGACTGGTGTTAAGATGACTGAGGCCTGAGGGTAAAGGTGAAGCGCTTGTTCACCAACTAGGGTCTCCTAAGCAACTGTCTTGGTTATCATAGCAACTGCCTTGGTTACCATAGCAACCACCCTGGTTACCATAGCAACTAACATCGTATCAGCCAAAAATTGCTCTTAGAGTGCAAAATTCATCGGAAAATCTGAATTTGAAGCTTAGTCATCAATCACTCATCTGGGGCAGGGAAACACCGCATTATGAATACATAATGCAATAATTCTTGTATACATGGAATAATAGCAGAAAATCGCGGCTGACGCGGAAAAATTGAAAGTACGCTGCCCGAAAGACGAAATAACGCGCGCGAATTTCTTAGAATTCGCAATTTCAAATTCCAAAAATGAAAAATTTGTGCTCAAAATCGAAATCTGAACTTTTTGAAAAATCAAAAAGTTCGGATTTCGAGTCTTTTTCGTGTGCAGGACACTGCCGACGGCAATCACTTGGTGTGCCACCTTATCACGCGACGTATTCCAACTCTGAACTATCCAGTGTATGTCAGGAGTGACCCACAGAAAAGTTTTAAGTCGCGCCTCTCCCATCAGGAGGCCCGAGGCGCCAGGAGATGTCTCTTGATGACTGATGTGGGCGTCTTTTGTCTTTAGACTTTAACAGTAGTGCTCCGTCATATCGGCCGCCCACTTGAAGGACGTCGTGGGCGCACGGCCAATATGACGGATTGCCACTGCTGATTTTTAGGCCTGGTGGAGAGTGCATGCCGTATTCTCATTGAACAGAGCTTCCCAGTTGGTGAACAGTTGTCACATATGGGGTATGAAACTACGATGATGAATCAGTATGAGAAGGAGCTCAAAAGTCACAGTAAAGAGCTTATCAAAACCCAAAGGGCCCTTGTAGCAGCACAAGAGGAACTACTGAATATTCAGAGGCAGTTACTAGAGAAAAGGGAGGTTGAGATAACAGCTGTGCAGTCAACAGCACAGGAAGAAATGAAGAGTTTTGCTTCTGTCTTGGAGAAGAAATGTGCTAGTGCTCTGGCGCCGAAGAAGATTCAGTCAGCGATTGTTGCTGCCTCTGAGGATCGTGGGTGTAATATTATCATCCATGGCTTGGAAGAGAGTGCTGAAATTGAAACTCAGATAAAGTCTCTTTTTACTGAGCTTGAAGAGGCTCCGAAAATGAAATCTGTCGAGCGCTTGGGAAAGCAGTCCTCATCTGCAAGACCTGTAAAAGTCGTGCTGAGGAGCAGAGACGCTCAAATGTCGATCCTGTCGAAGAAATCCCTGCTGAAAGAGAACGACAAGTTCGGCAAAGTTTTTATTTCTCCTGATAGAACAGTTGAAGAACGGAGAGAACGGAAACAGCTAGTGATTGAACTGAAGGAGAAGGCAAAGCAGTCCCCTGGAACCCACTACATCATCCGTGGAAAGAGGGTGTTAGAAGCACCAAGGGACTCTTGAACATTTATATAAACTAGCTCTGGACTATATTTTATCGATCATAGTAGAGAAAAACCGCTTTTGAAAGCAGGAAGGTAGCCGTAAAGTTTTGTCTTTTTTAAGTGTTATCTTACCAATATGCTATAAAGCGGGATATTAAATGTTTAATGATGATGATGATGATGATGATTTGAACTATTTTTTCTGCACCTCTAAAAGTCCATTTCAAAGGACTCTGTGTATGTGCTAATTGATCCATTGACCATTGTACAAGTTTGATCTCCGACATAGATGATTTTGTGTGCCCAGATGCCCTAGTTTAAACTTTAATCTTAAATTATCATCCCCGTTTTAGCAGTCTTGTTCAAAATTGTAACACATCCTTTCCTCCAGTACACACAGGTGCAATGGCAGAACTATTTGGAGTAACCCTCCCTAACATCTCTCTCAAATTCTTCATCTTGGTTTTATTTGCCCTGCTACCCTACGGAGGCTGGTACATCACCGCTTACCACTTTATGAACTATTTCATCCTGGCAATTGGAATATGGACAATATGCAACAAAGAAGATTCAACTCTCTCCCTATTCTATACTGCTTTCCTTGTGGTGTCTGTTGTTAACGACATCCTGATAATGTCTTTCTACCATGCTATCATGAATTCCACTGCTAATGGAAAGTTTTCTATCTTCATGTCTGTAGTTATCATCCTGATTAAGGCAGTTAATGCCGTGTATGCGTGGAATGAGCATAGGAGGAGGGGTGGAGAGAGTGCCGTGTCGGGGTACACCAACTTCGATTCGGATGTGTCAGCAACCTACCTTCCAGATCACATTTCACCCCCAGCACCCGGTGTGGATATGTGAGAAGCAGGAATGTTGAGGTGGAATATTGAGCCAGGAGGGAGAGAGAGGAGACGAAGAGGGGTAAGGACTGGGTGTGTATTGTTAATTTCTATGGTGTAATGATATATTATTGCACCCTAGAAATTTTAATTGATAAGATATAGGGACACGGCCAAGGCCAATAAAAAGAGTGTTTTTTGCATATTTTTGTTATTGCCATCATTGTAGTTCACTACTACTACAGATAGAGTGTATAATGCTCCATTTCATTGTGTTTCCCCCTCGTGTGTGTGTGTTATGTTTGCTTTGTATAACGAGTTTATTTTGTGTCAAAATACTGTGTGTGCCATTTGCTGTGATTTGTTTCTCAACAATATTCGTGTTTTCATTTTTCCCGTGACTTCATTTCACTGTCTTGTCACACTAGTGTCAAACTTTTTTCTATATACAGATTACAGATCTAAATTCACAGCTACCACCTCAACATCACTTCCATCAGTTTCCTAACCCTTTAGCAGCCCATGATAGGCCATTAAACTCCAACAACCCCATTGCTGTAGAGACTAGAGACCGTTCACACATTCCGATCACCCGTTTCGTATGCATGCGTCCAAGCCACAAGGGAGGAAGTGAATGCTAGGGCATGTGAAGCGTCCAGTGTGTCTCTTCTTACACAACATTTTATCATCAATTTAGTTCCTCCTAAATAAATTCATATTCATCTCAACCGGAAAGAGCTAGATCTTGTTCATTCAATCTCTCTTTCACTATCTTGCTCACGCCTCACTCTATAAAAACATGTCAGTCTTCGCTATCATCTCATTGTTCATTTTGCAATCCCCATCTCATTTTACCATCATCCCAAACACCCTGTATATGAAGTATGAACGTTTGTAGACTGGCGCGTTATGAAGTTGGCTGTTCCCAGCGCGAGCTGGGGACAGCCAACTGGAGTTTAATCGCCCGGCAGGGCGATTAAACTGGTTTAAATCCCGACTCCGATCCCGAGGCGCCAGCCGAGGGTGAGGGGGAGGTGATTTAAACCTATAACGCGATAGGCTAACAAACGTTCATATTTTATGAAACCCGATAGTAATTACACACAAATAAGAGACACAACACAAGGTGAAACACACTAGAACTGCTGGTAAATAGTCAACAGATACCCTGAAAATGTGTGTAGACTTAGTGTCTACTGTTCCTAACATGTTTGAGAAAGAGAGAGAAAGATTAGGGGCAATACACACTGTCAGAGGTAATGAACAGTAAAAGAGACAATGAGAGAGAGAAATGAATGGAATGTGATTCTTTTCACTCCTTATGAGAGAGATAACATTGAAACGTGTTGCAGACATGTTTCCCCTTTCTTTTGTTGACAGAACTGTGTGTTTACACACATTTTCAATACTTAGAATTTTACACGCATGTTATTCAAATGAAGAGAAACGCGTGAAAAAGGACACTGGCCTGATAAATCACGAGCAGGGTGTTAAATCCCCCAGCTAGCAGTTATCATGAGCGCGCAAAATCTTCAAACGACTGATAAATCAACTATCGGGTTTCATATTAGGTTGTCCAGTAAAGATTTTCGTTTGGCTTTTATGGGAAAATAGTTTGAGATAGAGCAAAATGGACTTCACCACCGTTTTTCTCACGCGATTTTGGATCGGAATATCATGCCTGATATTGGTATATGGCTGTTCTGGGGTTCCATCAGGCTATTTTCTCTACCCCACTCTTGTTGCCGCTGTTCGGGGTTACCAAAGTTTTTTAAACGCCGCCCGAAGAAAACTGGTACAGTCTTTTTAGCTCCTATGGTGCTTAATCGATAGCAAATCGTCTGGGGATGAAATATATATGCGATTTGGGTCTCTACGCGTTCGCTAGTAACCACTAGAACAGTAAATGTAACATAAAAAGCGAAAAATACACATAAAAACTGGCCCGTTTTGGAGTACATGTTCGAAAACGTCTATTATTCACTTTAAAAGTCAACCAATCAAATAATTGGCTTTACTATGTCTTAGAACTTACTTAGAACTATCTTTCACTGTAGAGTTTTTGATTATAAGCCAATCCTGATGAGACCCGGAAGTGAAAGTTTCTAATTTTTACCAAATTTTTTTGGAGGCCCATTGCTCAGTGTCAAATTAAAGATAAGATGTTTTATTACATCTTGAACAGTAGGTAATTGTCCAATGAACAGGCTTGATGCAACAAAACATCACTCCGGTACCATTTTGAAGAAGTACAGCAGCTTTAGTACTAAAACTCGAAAATCGCGAAGTACCCCCGTACAGCAGCAACAAGAGTGGGGTAGAGAAAATAGCCTGGTGTGAACCGAGAACAGCCATATACCGATTTCAGGCATGATATTCCGATCCAAAATCGCTTAAGAAAAACGGTGGTGAAGTCCATTTTGCTCTATCTCAAAAACAGTTTCCCATAAAAGCGAAACGAAAATCTTTACTGGACAACCTAATATTATTATAATCTCTATCTTACTAAAATTTCTCAACTATATCTAACACCCCTCTCCTCTCTCCCCAACTTATCCCTATATTAAATCTAACCCCCTCTCCTCTACAAGTTATACCCCCATTAATATCTAACCCCCTCTCTCCCTAACTAGGCGATCATGTCGCATCAAAAGTTCGCTCCGCAATACAACAACAACCGTCACGGAGGATTCAGTGGCGGCTCCCACCAATACGGATCCCGGCCCATGCCCACCGAGGCGCCCTTCATTGCCTTTGTTGGCAACCTGCCAGCCGGGTGTGTCCAGGGGGACCTCGAGATGATCTTCAAGACGGTCACCATCAAGAATGTCAGGCTGATCAGGGACAAGGAAACAGACGCCTTTAAGGGGTACTGTTACGTTGAGGTTCAGAGTTTGGAGGACCTAAAGGAGGCACTCTCTTACCACGGTGCGGTGTTCATGGATCGGCCCCTCAAGGTAGATATCGGAGGTGAGCCCAGGAAGAGGGGTGACAACAATAACAGGGGTGGCGGTGGTAACCGGGGAGGTAACCAGAGAGGTAACCAAGGTAACCAACAACAATTCAAAGGTAACAATAACAGCCACGGTGATGATCAGTGGTTTGTGAGTGGTCGGGGTGGCCGACAGAGGAACGCAGCACCCGAACAGCGAGGAGGGGGTGGTGGTGGTGGACGGGGTGGTGATAGTTACAATAGGGGTGGTGATAGAGGTGGTGATGGTGGTTACCACAGAGGTGGTGACAGTTACAACAGGGGTGGTGATAGGGGTGATAGGGGTGACCAGGGAAGGCGGGGTGGTGGCTACCAGGACGGCCACGATGACAGAACCCGGCCAAGGTACAACTCTAGGAGCAGGAGCAGCGAGAGCGAGGATATCCGACCATCTGCTGAAGAGATGGCGGGACGACCCAAACTGAAGTTAGCACCCCGTACCAAACAGACCAGTGTGGAGGAGGTGACTGAGGGAGTCAAGAAGAGCAGCATCTTTGGGTGTGGCAGGGCACGAGACGAGGCGGATCCTACTCAGAAGAAGAGGATGGATGAATTGGAGCAGAAAACTAAGGACAGGATTAACAGTGTTACCAGCGATGAGTAGGGTGGAGAGAGACAGTGAGAGGGAGAGAGAGAGAGGGAGAGAGAGAGAGAAAGAGTGAGAGAGAGAGAGAGAAAGGGACATTATCTTACCTAGTCTATTATAGTCGGTTATTAGAAAGATAGACTGGGGTATTTTAGCGAACGGTATAGAAATCTTTTATGGCAATTTTTAGCAAGGAACTGCTGCACAGCACTATAACATGCCAGAAAATAGTTTATAAAGAAGGAGAGAGAGAGAGAAACTCAGTCACTCTCTTGCAATATTGTATGGAAAGAGAGAGCAAAGACAGTCATCACGAGAGGGCGGAAAATTCCGGAGATAATTTGGAGAGATAGAGAGATAGTAGAGAATCCCGTGAAATTATCGATCAGTGTGTTTAACCACTTATTATTCATCACAGTTTTTGTGTGTCTATGTCACGTCTCTCGTTTTCTTTTTTTACCAAGCATATATATCTCCAGAAACAAGGGATATCACCTTTTTTTCGTCCTCCCTTAGATGATTTTATTTGCTAAATAATTTATTGATTTGTTTATTTTGAAACTGGTTATCCAATTTGTTTTAATATTCCACTGTTGGGTGCTAGTTGAAATCCCGACTGAGACACCAAACATTGTTGGTGTTTGTTTCGCCTCAGGTGTCACCCCGACACACATTTCTCTCACATCTCTCACAACAACTAGCACCCACTGACCAGGGATGTGGTGAGAGGAGGTACTGGCAGCATCAATACATGCGTCTCTGCGCGCAGTTCCCCACCCTAGGAGAGGAGCGCTGACAAGCGGTACAGTCTCCACCTGGTGTGGATTGCAGTTCGTGAGTTCCACCGTAGCTCCCAACTGTAAACCATCTTCATCTATCACAGTCCATTAGGACTGGCAGTCTCCACCTATTATCTCTTGAAGGTGTGCAGTAGTGACGTTAAAATACGTTGCAGCTGCTGCTTTTATCAGTTACTGTTAAGATAAGAAGTCAGGTTTTTTAACGGGAGAATGTTATAGAAGAAATATATACACACCAATATCTTTTACAACATCTCTATCCCTAGCCTCATAATCGGGTCATATCCAAATAAATCAACGGCACTGCACATGATTCAAATAATTAAAATCTAAAAGAGTCAAACTTTCATTCTAAAATATATCCCATAATTGGGATTCCCAGTCTCCAATATCAGTGTCAATTTCATGTCTGGTTCACTGTATATTGCCTGCACTATGACACTTCCCACTTAGTCCACCCACCTCTATACCCTCTGAATTGGGTGGCGAACTACACACAGTGACCCTTCTTGACTTCCCATTGTTCACAGCGGATAGAGAGAGCCGGGGAGGTGGACTGGGACCCGGGCTGACTACCCCATCCTGCCTAACCAACCGGGGTCTGGGAGGTATGGGCGGGGGACTATCGTTGTGCACTGTACTATCGGTTGATCCACCACTATCAACACCACAGGGAATGGATGATGTTCCGGGCTGGGGTGATGAGAGGCTGTCAGTGGAGGGGGAGGAGAACGAATCATCAGCACTACTCCAATACCCTGGGAGTGGGACACTTGATCAGAAACACACAGAACATACAAACCAGACCCCAAACCAACGTCTGGTTGGGGGGCTGGTTCGAATCCGACCCTTCTCTATCCGTTATGAAAGAACCGAGAAAGGACTGGATACAAATTTACACATTGGGTTTATTATTTGACGTACACGAACAGAAATTCATTACCAACGAATTAGCCAGGCCACACTCACCAGATGATTTAGTGGCCTTTGACTCGGTTGAATCACCCTGCTTCGATTGTCCCAGAGCGGGTCTCGAGACTCCAAACTTGTGAATTTCAATCTGCATCAGCAGCGCTGCCTTTTCCTTCTGGGTCTGGGATGCAATCTTATCTGTGGGGGAGGGGGGGGGGTTACTGTTAAGTTCCACTGGGGGGGGGGGTGTCAGGGGTGTTATGTTTTACAGGGTGGAACAGCTGGGCTAAACAAACAGTACACACACCACATAGCAAGCAATTCAACTTCAAGGTTGATCGCAATCTGATTCCTAGAAAATATATGTTCACCTAAAACTTACGGCTATTAAAGTTGCGACAGGAGCTGCTTGAAATGTGAGCTAGTTGCCGCTGAAAGATCGGGTTCTCTGCCAGGTCTGACATCGTGCTGCTACATGAACTGAGGTTCCTGGTACGGCCGTGCTTGGAGTTGGTAGTACCTGGGGGAATGTAGATTAGACTTAGGTGAACTGTGAAGTATCTGATTGATGGTTTACCGGGGATTTACCGAGATACTTATAGAGCGATATAAACTGGGGAGTGGGGTTGATGACATTGACACCTAGTGCGAGCGAGATCGAGGTCGCGCATACAGGTAGCAATGGTACCAAGGAGTGGGGTAGGTTGATGGAATAATCTAGAAGGTGAACTAACCGGCTGATGGGTATTGGCTCTGAAGTCGTTTAACATAGTTGAATGAACCCGGTCCATCATCATCAAAATCGGTTACATTCGACACTGTGAGAGAGACATAAGGGATTATAAAGTGGCCTGATTGTGAACGGAGAATGTGGTTTCCCAAACCCCTATACAGCACGGAGAAAAAGCTCTGAGCAAGTCGAACATCTAGTGGCTACTGGTTCTAAACTACCTACCGATACTGCTGGTGGTATCACAATGTGATTCACACTCGCTGGTTCTGTGCTGTCTCTCAAACTCCCTGCCCCAATCAAGAGGTAGATCAGGGGGCCAAGATAACACACTCTCCCTACTTTGACTCTTGGTGCTCAGTACCTCACAGCTATTCTTCAGTTTTATCCTCTCGTCTCGTCTGTTGTGTACTGAAATGGGAGTCGGTAAATCAAACTTTCCAAGATCGAAAATAGATCCAGTCTGTACAAATTACTTGACGTGTTCAGACTCCCCCAGTCTCCCTTACTAAAGTAACATACAGTAAGAGACTGCGAGAGTATGAAGTATGAACAGTACAGCAAACGCCAAACTACCTTTCTGTAGGAGTGTTACAGCCTGCATGAACTCAGTTGTCAGTCCTATCTCAGATATCCTTCTCCTTGGTTTCCCAGGCTGGTCACCATCATCTCGACTGACACAAATGGCGGGGACAGCAGGGGAGGATGGCTCTGCGACTGTTTTCATTTCGCTTCTCCGGGGGGAACTGGATTCTACGAGACTGGATACGTAGAACCAGTACTCCGTCGTCTGAGAGAGTAGAGGGCATTAGGATCATAATTGAATCTAAACTCAGGGCTCGGGAGAATATGGTGAAATGAGTTAGTTTGAAATGAATGGATATTTTAGGTTCATATTACGGGTTATCACCCCAGCTCTAGTGCTAGAGAGCTGTTCAAAGAGAACCGCTGGTGATATCATTCTCATGGAGAGGGGGGGGGGGCTGGTAATGTGACTCGCATACCATAGGTGGAGAGGCCAGAAATGAAATGAGATAAAAACTCAAAAGCGAAAGTGCTCCACACTCCACAATGCTATTATTGATAACGAAGTTACCCCCGCTACCAAACAATGCTATTAGCCCATGGGAAATGAGAAATAAGCAACAAACTCACCTCACTGAATCGGGCACCTTTCTGTGCTGCTGATCGAATGAAATCCAACTTGAGGAGACATGTCACAAAACGTTTACAGTCCTCCCTATTTTCAAAGTCAGTTCGTCTCTCCAACCACTCAATAAGCGTCTTTCCTGGGTGAGTGGGTGGAGTTGAATGAAAACGATCTAAATATTCAATGGTCCGAGATCTAAACCAATTAGCACAGCAATTAGCAGTAAACAATTAGTTATCAAATATCTTGTGCTTGATTTACCTTTGAAAGTCATTGGAAGATCTTTGTCTTTCCCAAAGAGAACCAAGAAGCTGTGCCTCCGTTTCTTGGTACCACTCTGTTCCAGATTAAACTGTCTCATAACTTCGAGACCCTGACACCATGTTCTCTTCTCACTGGCACTTATCGGGTACGAATTGGGACAATCCCAGCAGAACCTGAGGTGGAGAGGTTTGATGTTATGGTCATTTCGTGAAAATTGGGAATATGGCCATGATTTGTTGAGTAAGGGGTAACATAATGGGAATATGGCCATAATGGCCCTGTTATACTGGCAATGAGGAAACAATGAATTGTTTGATGTTTCTCTCTCTCCAGTACCGAGATTCGAGAAGCAATGTATTGCCAGCCTCATTGCAAAGAGGCTGGAGACTATGGATTATGATAAAAGCAGTTGGCTTACCTGTAAAACTTGTTGAACTCGTCAGCAAAATGGAATTTCTCATCCTCGTGTTGAAGAACTCTGAACTCCACCAACAACCGACACAACTTGACCCCGTCCCCTCTATTCCAGATCTAGGCAAGAATTTGACATGTTTTACAAGGCAAGAATTTTGTAAAATGGGAACGAAGCATCTCTTTCAATTTCATCTCTTTCATCCAACCAAGCTCATGCACACGAAACTGATTGGGTGTAATTGAGAATGGGTTCGGATCTAACTGGGCCTATTTACCTGATTGTCATTTTTTACGAGCCAATCGACCAGGGAAAGTCCACTTATTTTATTGCTGGGCAAGTTCTCTCCCACCTTCTCCCTCAACAATTCTCCAACCAACCAAACATCAGACTCAACTGACATAGCAATTAGTGATCTATAAAACAGATGATGGGATACAATTAGCAGAGATAAAAGGGATTAAAATGGGCAAACAGCAAAATGTGTTATGAAACGATGAAAGTTAATAATGAACAACTGACAATTACTGTACACGTTGGTTGCCAAGTCAGACTGTTTGTACAAAACAACACGTTGGTAAGACTGAAAAGGGCGAGCAACAGGAGAGATTCAGTATGCTGGTCTGGAGGAGCGAGCACGCACCGAATCATTGGGGACAACTTAGCAGTAACATGAGACCTAGGACTGGTGCAGAGATAAGGGGGCCTCTTAATCAGTCTAGAATCTGAATAAAACGCGTTGTGACTTTTTGGTTTAGTTTTGGATCCCTTTTGGATATTTTGCAAACTGCGTGTGTTCAGGTAGCAGTGGCGACTTGAAAATTAGATCTATAACGAAGCAGAGAGATCGTCATTTAATCATGCAGGTGGCAGTTGTTGAGTAATCAACTACAAGGTGGCCTACCCCATGAGTTAGGGAATAGTGGCAGGAACTGAGTTAGTTAGAGAAATGCAGTTAGGAAGGCTAACTACCTCTACAAAATAATGACGTGATATAGGTTGTAGAAGAAGGATCCGAGAAACATCCCAACGCCTTGAGCTCTACCCAGCGAGAATTATACTAGTCACAACTACTGGAGCTCTAATAGTGGTATTGTGCCAATGTGGAATGGAACTACAGCAGCTTAGATCAAATTAAAAGCCGAAAATCAGAACAAAAGTGTCCCAGCTCTGGTCAGATCGTAATGTCGACGTAACAGAGCTGCACTATAGCGCTCTTGGTCTCGTGGGGCCCCGCTGTATTGTTAAACAGAGGGGTGGTAATCCCCATATTGTCGCCGTACTCGAGGGTAATCATGTTCTGTGGACCATACGTTACTATTACATGGCAACATTCCAAGAATGTGAGAGATACAAACAACCACGCCCCGGTAACGGTCTGATCTCTGGAAGTACCAACTACCAGGTTCACTAGCTGTACGACGGACGGTAGTACTAGTACAATATTTAGGTAGTTATTAACTTGAACTTGAATTGTTCGATGTCCATACTCTTCCGCGAGTTACGAAAACAGAAATTAGAAAATACCGTCATCAAAAGGTTGGTCAGAATCTTGTTTTATATGGCCCTGCAGCCTGTCACGGGATAAAAACTTGTCACTTTTTGCATGCGCGTGCGTGGGGGTTTGCAAAGCAGCTACAAAATACAAATATGACTAAATCAACACCATATTTGGTCATGGTGAGATAGTGTCATGGGAACCGACCCTAGATGCAGAGTTTGTTGTTATCTGTTAGGCGGGAAGGGTGAGAAAAAGCAGTTTTCAGAATGCAGAACGCGTAGGCGGGCTGCGGGGGAGTTTTTTGGAATGGCCAGGAATTTGATAATGAAATAAAGTAGGCTATTTCTGTTTCTGAGGCCGGGCCGGGTGGCGGGTACGCACATAGAATGGACTACTACCAGTGCAGCCCGGAGACGTCCTGCAGCTTACCCTCCCACGACACACAAAACACAAACTGAATGAATGTTAAATGGAATTCTCATTGCACCGGTTATCTGTTAGATGCTGACTCAGCCCCATAATTTAGTGCAGAAAATCGAAAGCTCTAGGTATAATATGTGTACGTGAGTGAATGACCTAAGGTTTAATGAATGGATTAGGTTATTACCTCTGAATTGACGTTCTTCAGGAGAGATTGTATTTCACCACCTTCCTTCCTCCATTCTCTCCTGCATTCTCTCCACTGCTTAGCAGTAGGACAAGGAATGTAGCAGGACTGCCCATATATCCGTGATGACTCTGACGTGTGACTCGAGTTGAACAATAACTGTGATATATCGGTTATTGGTTATTCCTGTTTGGTGCTAAATGGAAACATAAAGAGGTTAAAGAGGGCACGGTGGAAGGTTTGTCGAGCAATGGATGGCCATAACCAATAACATGGTCAAGGTAGTAGGTGATTTGGGACTTCAAGGATGGCGGGATAAACTGGGTTTAAATAAAACACACTGGATACTGATAGAAAAAAGTTAAAAAGTGAGAAAATAACATTTGATAAGCTTATTGTTTTAATTCTCGCTTACAATTGATATTGAATTGTCATTCGTCACGCTGACACCCAAAAAGAAACTCAGCATAAACGAAGTTACAAACTATACCCAGAAAATGACAAAACACTGAAACAAATGCAGATAAATACTCCCAAACACAAATAATATCATATTGGTATAAAGTACTTTATAAATAGCTCTATATAAACTCTTCAACTGAGGAAAAAACGTCACAAAAATTGATACTGTTCTTTTTCCACCATACTAAAATTACAGGCTTTTGAGTTTGGAAAAAGAACATTGGTAAATAATCATCATAATGGACAAGATTAAGCTGTTTAAAGTTTATCACGCATCCATTAGAAAAAAAGGAGCACAATTACAAATCATATAATAGACACATATCTGGGCAATCCTCTAGCAGCCTAGCTCTACAACAGACGTGGAGTCAGATCTTACAGACTGCTGTAAAAGAGACAAATTAAAAACATAATGACCTACCTAAACACAATCATTCTCATCGTGCCCTAGTGTGTTACTTTACCTATAGCTTAAAAACTGGTGAACATATTGTAAAAGAATAGAGCAGCTTACTGTAAATCGGAGACTAGTTTCTTGTATACAGTGTGGTGTTTCTTGAAGACCGTCTCATAATCACTCAGTTCATCGGTCAGGACAGCACGCCGCAGTTGCACCTTGCACTCCGCCACCGCCGTCTCATCTACCTCAATATTCAGTCTCTTCAGAACAGGCAAGAGGGTGCTGTACTGAAGGTTCAGGATATCGAGCGATGATATGGCGATGGTTGATGGTAGATATTGGATGAATTTGTAGGACAGGGTTGACAACTCGCAGAGAAATTTCCCTGTGTAGTATTGACTTCTCGTGCAGCTGAGGAGTTTTACTAGATACCGCACAAATTGTACGCATGTCGGGTATCCCAAGTCGTAGTCAAATTCTTTGAGCATTTGCTTCTCGGTTTTTACCAGGTCCTGGGGAATGGGGAAGGGGGTAAGTATAAGGTAACAGAAAGAGAATATCTAAAATTCAATCTGAAAAGCATAATTTTAGAACTTGTGCATGCTTCTCGTTTCACAAGCACCCCTTCAACATGCATGTTTTAGTTGCTGAGTAAGGGGTGGTCTCTCCCCTTACACAACAGTGTTTTAGGAGGGCCAGAAAGTTCACAAGCAAGCTTTGTGGGTGGCAAGGGTAAGAGGTTGGTAAAATAGCGGTCAGCGATCACTAATTGGAAATCAGTAAATTACCTCGGGAGTGTAAGAATCCTCGGTTATGTAGCACAAATCGACCATGCGGGGCACAGTGACCTCCTCAAACTTGGATGCCAAATGGAGGCTACTAATCCCAACCAGTTGGAGAGACATGCGGTTAATTTTCTTGAAGCTCAAATATCGATCAATGTAGTGAACGGCGTAGTAAAGCGTATCATCGGCGAGTTTGAATTTCCCACACGCCTGAATCATCCAATCAATGAGAACCGCTCTCATGAAGTGCTTCAGATCCGGCTGATTTCTCATGTAGTCCCTATCTATCTTCATCTCCTTCTGAAAACTGAGAAGATATCTCAACGCTTCCTCTGTGTATGAGGCGTCATTGGCGTCAATGGCAGAATTCTGTCTCTGCTGACGGCATGGCGAGTGCTTGGCTTTCTTTGGGACTGCATGAGCATCATGAAGGGAGAGAGACCGGTACTGTCGGTTTGTCATATTGGCAAGGGGTGCCCGATCGAATTGGTGAGACTTGACATCACTTCCCGTACCATTGGAAGGTTTTACAGGAAACACGTTTTCGATCATCTGGTTCATGGTCTAAAGGGGAGAGCTAACATATCATTTGAAGGTTCTAAGAACTATTAAATACAGATAATTATGTTCTCGAAAGATAAAGCAAATGTCAAACAGACAGTCAATAGGGTAGAGAAGATTCCATATCTCTCGGGCGTAACGGTAAGCTCTGATTGATCAAATGTGTATTTGACTGCCAATTAGTACTGGGCTTGCAATTAAAGTTCAGCTAATTATTGGGGCTCGGGCTAATTGAACACTTGTACGTGGTGATTAGATTTTGAATTGGGAGACCAGAGACGTCGTGAAATAACTGAGGAGGACAATACGTAACTAACTATAACAAGCGATCTTGATCCGGAGCGTAATTCGGTCGACTCCTTCATAAAAGCTTATATTGCCTGAACACTACAAATCGGGACGTGGAAATTAATTACGGCATCCGGGAAGTTGACCGACGTGCTCCTTCATAAACACATCGCCAGTGGGAACTCCAGTTCTAGGAATGAGAGATACTATCGATACGTGAGGGTAGGAAAAACCCAAAGATAACGGCGGTAGAAGCACAACGAAACAATCAACCGGAGAACAACGAAATGATTGAATGGGCCGCTGTGGAAGATACGAATTGGAGAGCTCACGCGCCGACCATTTTACAGGGCGAGCTCCGCGCGTTCCAAACAAGTCACCTCAAAAGTGTGACATTCGGGAATGAAAATGGCACATCCAGATCCAGGACAGATTTCAGATACAGGACAGATTGACGATAAATGTCTACCATGACTCACGTTGATACGAGTGGTACTTGACTTTAAGTTTTTGTTATTGAGCAGCAAGAAGTGGATCGTCAAATCTTGACAGGTCAAGTACCACTCAAATCATGGGAAAACAAGTTATTTTGAAACGAACAAAAAGCAGTAATAAATTAGTATAAAATTGTCTCTTCATTCGTTCATTCCATAATGACTTCCGCTCCAAATTCAGTTAGTGCCGCTTGTAACTTCTCAGCGTCGGCCGTCGGTACGTTTTCTCTGAAAGAAAGAATGGATTAGTTTGAACGGTTCAAGAGAAAAAAAGTAAAATTTTCCATAATAGGTGTCTCCACCACCGCGAGTATTAACCTACCGAACAATGCATGGTGCAGATTCCACAAGTTTCTTCGCTGCAACCAAGTTAAAGTCGGGAACGGACTCCTTTATGGCTTTTATCAATTTAATCTGAAGAAAGGGAGGTATTAGAAATATACATTACACGGGGCAAGACGACACAAACCAATAGTTTCAATAACGACGACTATTTGAAAATCAAACATTTAATTCCTCACCTTTTTAGACGGATCAACAGAGATGAGTTTAACATTGAAAGCTTTCTTTTCCTCGACAGGCGGTGCCTCCTCAACAACTTCAGCCTCAACTGCAGCAGGTGCAGAGGCAGCGGGAGCTGCAGCTCCAATTGCTATGTCACCGATACCTAATGATGAACAATGATAATTTGATGACCAATGATATAAAGGCTCATTACATGAACAAACAATGACTACTTGAATCAATGTATCACGTGACTTGACACAAGCCGAACCCTTGTAACTTACCGAGCCTTGACTTAAGGACTTTTGTCAGATGTCCTGTTTCGATGAGCGACAAGTTGCATATCTGATCGGCGATCGACCGGACATTCTCTGACACCCCAATCTCTCCATCCTCCCCATCCTGGACCGGAGCAGGAACCGGGGCTGCAGCTGCTGCAGATAAGGCCCGTTTCCCGGAGAAAACAGACAGTGACCGTCTCAGGCACAACCTTGCTAGCATCCTATAAACAGAGAGGGGAGTTCTTTAGTTATATTGCAGTGCTGTTATATATGTTAGATAAACAAGTCCAAAGTCAAGTTTGTCAGTATTTTACTGTCTCTGTAAAACATCAATGTCTCTGTAAAAAGAACGTATAGTTTGACAATTTCATCAATATATTATATGTCAGTATGTACTCTCTGATTTAACATTGTCAGTGTCTATTAGAATATTGCAGCCTCGTCCTGTAGAGACGTATGTTGTGTCTGTCCCAGGGTTGTCTGTTGTGTTTGTCCCATTGGAGTTACATCGTTAACCTCAGAACTTGTCCGTCTTTGTTTTAGTTGTGTCTTTACAGAAGAACGTAACAAACATGTACACAGGATGACCATTAGAAAAATGAAAATCGAAACTGCAACAACAATCGCCTCAGGTACTTGCAGCATCCTACAAAAAATATTATTTAATTAAATCATAACGTTTTATTACGGCATCTCTAGCACCTTCGGACGTCTCTAGGGGAAGTCCCCGGGAGATCTTCTTGAGGTGCAAGGGACGCTGTTAATGTTTAGCCTCAATCCTTGAGGCCCTGTTCCAATACTAGATTACACCTAATAATAACAAGTGGTGCACTGTCTGGCAAACCGTTACAGCTCCTGAAATACACTAACTCATTTCTTAGAGAACTGAGTCGAAAGACGTGCCGGGGGGGTTCCAACCTATTTTTTTGTACGGTTTTGTACGGTTTTGTACGGACCATACATAAAAGTATCCGAAATTCCTGTTTTTTTCCATACAAACAATACAAAAAAATACAAAAAAATACAAAAAAATAATGAAGGATGTGGGTGCCTGATAAAAGTATAAATAATACATAGCTGGGTTCCGTTTATGTTCATGTACCACCTATTATATATATGAACGTTTTTAGTTCCATTGTCATGTCATCCATTTTCCTGCTGAAAGTACATACAGTCGGACCCCGATTTAACGGCCCCCGATTTAGCGGCACCCCGATTTAACGGCAGGATAAGCTTCCCCCAACAATTTTTGAAAAATTTTTTGAAAATTTTTTGAAAATTTTTTGAAAATTTTTCAAAGGTGTTTCAACCACGTCCGAATCGTGTTTCGAATCGGTGCATCTTATTGCAGGTCTTACCCGTAATTAGACGGTTCGAAACGAACAGATATGTGATCCCCGTGAGGCCAATCGAGTCGCAATTTTGACGCTTGTTATACTGGCCCCATGGGGATCACGTATCGGTTCGTTTCGAACCGTCTAATTAGCGACAGGACGTGCGATAAGATGCACTGATTCGAAACACGATTCGGACGTGGTTGATATATCTTTGAAAAAATTTCATAACTTTTCTTTGGAAAATTTTACAGAATGATTGTCAATGCTTTGATCGATGCTCCCCATGAATTTTCAGAGAAAAATATATTTTGAAATTCGAATTCTTCCTCACCCCGCTTAAAGTGCCCCAATTCGGCATGGTATCACGTATCGGTTCGTTTCGAACCATCTAATTAGCAGCAAGACATGCGATAAGATGCACTGATTCGATATACGATTCGGACATGGTTGGTATACCAGTACACGTACCTTAGAAAATTTTCATAACTTTTTTTAAAAAATTTTTAAAATATTTTCTTTTTCTAATCAGAAATGATCATGTAATCAATACATGGACATTGTATTTACTTAGAGGTGATTTAGTATAGTATTTTGGACAAAAATAGGGTTATATGGGCCAAATATGCTCTACCCCGATTTAACGGACACCCCGATTTAACGGACAAAACCCTTTCCCCCGAGGTTGCCGTTAAATCGGGGTCCGACTGTACATACTAAAAAAGTGTGTAAAAGTACACGTTTTTAAAATTCTAAAAAAACAAAATCATTGATTCAGATTACCGTTACAATTACGAGAAAATTTTCTCGGTAAGAAATTGCGATTCGGGGAAATTTCTCGCTTAGAAAATACGATTCGGGATAATTTTCTCGGTAAGAAATTGCGATTCGGGGAAATTTCTGGCTTAGAAAATACGATTCGAGAAATTTTTTTCGGTAAGAAATCGCGATTCGGGGAAATTTCTCGCTTAGAAAATACGATCCGAGAAAATATTCTCGGTAAGAAATTGCGATTCGGGGAAATTTCTCGCTTAGAAAATACGATTCGAGAAAATTTTCTCGGTAAGAAATTGCGATTCGGGGAAATTTCTTGCTTAAAAAATACGATTCGAGAAAATATTCTCGGTAAGAAATTGCGATTCGGGGAAATTTCTCGCTTAGAAAATACGATTCGAGAAAATTTTCTTGGTAAGAAATTGCGATTCGGCGAAATTTCTGGCTTAGAAAATACGATTCGAGAAATTTTTTCGGTAAGAAATCGCGATTCGGGGAAATTTCTCGCTTAGAAAATACGATTCAAGAAAATTTTCTCGGTAAGAAATTGCGATTTGGGGAAATTTCTCGCTTAGAAAATACGATTCAAGAAAATTTTCTCGGTAAGAAATTACAATTCGGGGAAATTTCTCGCTTAGAAAATACGATTCGAGAAAATTTTCTCGGTAAGAAATTGCGATTTGGGAAAATTTCTCTCGCTTAGAAAATACGATTCGATAAAATTTTCTCGGTAAGAAATTGCGATTCGGGGAAATTTCTCGCTCAGAAAATACGATTCGAAAAAATTTTCTCGGTAAGAAATTGCGATTCGGGTAAATTTCTCGCTTAGAAAATACGATTCGAGAAAATTTTCTCGGTAAGAAAATGCGATTCGGGTAAATTTCTCGCTTAGAAAATACGACTCGAGAAAATTTTCTCGGTAAGAAATTGCGATTCGGGAAAATTTCTCTCGCTTAGAAATTGCGATTCAAAAATATTTCTCTCTTAGAAATTCCGATTTTTCGTACAAACAGTACAAAAAAGTACAACAAATTATGGAGGTGGGTGCCTAGTAAAAGTTCATGGACGGGTTCCTTTTGTACCAATGTACCACCTAGGAACGTTTGTCGTGTATTTATTATCTTTCATTCGAAATTCAAAAAAGTAAACATCATTGATTCAGATTTCGGAAATTTTGAATAGAATATTTCCTTGTGTTTTGATAAAGAACAATTAAAACATGATTAAAACATGTTTTATCTTCCAATTATAAGAAAAAGTTGCTAATTTTGTATGAAACCACAGTTTAATAGGAATTTATGACACATTTATGATCATAAACTAAAGTTTCAACGATCAGAAAAGCTTTGTTTAATCATTTATACCCCGTTTTATTTTTTTGTATTTTTTTGTACTTTTTTGTACTTTTTTGTATTTTTTTGTATTTTTTTGTTTGAGGAAAGGCTTGTTTTTTTCCGTACAAACGTACAACAAATAGGTTGGAACCCCCCCGACGTGCCCTTTAGAAGATTTAGACAGCAGTGATGCCAGGATGCCCAGCTTTATAGCAACTTCAAACATCATTTTGAGATCCGGTTTTCTCCACCTCTAGATTGTATTCTACTATGTTTTCCGCGTTCATGTGTTGGATGGTTCCCTGTTCAGATTCGTAAGTCCTCTTCAAAACCTTTTTGAAATTAACCGCAGCAGCTATATGGTTCTTGGTTGAGGCATGCCTCTCGAGGTCTTCAGATATACGGGAGAAGTTGTTATACCCGGTACCAGACCATATATTTTTCTGTGTCTGTTTCTTCAACACACTTGGCACGTGTTGTTGAATCAAACTTCCCATAACCAGTTCTTTCTGTTTCCATTTTCCCAAGTGCAGCGATATATCCCAACCTATTATTCAGCAGGTTTGAGTGAGTGGATGTTTAACTCAGTGGCAAGATTGGCTTTCATCACCTCTATTTCTGTCCTGATGATCTTTTTAGATGAAGTAGCATTCCCTGGATGATCTTGATGCTTATTGAGGTCGAATGAAATTGGGTAGTGGTCTGAGCCATTTCTTGAGGATGATACTTGCCAGTTACACAACTTCCTTAAAAGGTCGTTGCTGACAATTGTGAGGTCCAATGTTGACTGGCTTGAACCTTGTTCCCTTGTGATGGTACCTGGAGTATTAACTACTGACACTTGGTGGGAGTCAAGGAGGTCTCTGAGTTGTATCCCTCTTACATTTGTGGAGTTTCCCCAGCTAGAGTGATGAGCATTGAAGTCACCTGTGAGAATAAGGGAAAGATGGGATGAGGCACACCAGTGTAATAGTTCCTTGAGCTGAAGCGGAAGATTTTTCTGACCCTGGGGCCAATACACCGATTCCATTTTCCCAACTTGTGCAGCGATCTATCCCAACCTATATTGTGTATTCCATCTCGTCTTCCCAGCCTCAGGCGGACGGGTGATGCCTCCCAGAGCATGGGTCGTTACATGACTCGATCGGAAAAACTTACTCAGTTGGGCAAGGTAGAGTGCTAGCTCCTCAACTTCGGTGACATCCCTGAGGCCCTGTTCCAGTACTAGATTACACTGCACCTGTGTCCTCTGAGCAGCACATTGCACGTTTACGGTCGTTGGAACATCAGCACGGATACGTCCAGAAAGGCCCCGATCACATCCCGACATGTTGCTCCATCGAACGAGACACCAACAATAGTAACATCGCCCAGGGATAACAATGCCTTCTTTAACTCTTCATGAACCCCGGCTGCTCCTCTGCTACCACTCACGCTCTTCCAGCTCACCTTTCTCGTTGACAACTACTACTCAGATAATGCCTCGCTTGGCAGCGATTTGAAAACGGATTGGATAGGAGATGATCAACTGAGTTTGGATGGTTGCCCGTGCCGTGTGATGCAGATGTAGATGATGGTGTAGATACTGCAGGTACGGTGTACAATTTGATGGTGAGATTGAACTTGCAGATGTAGTTGACATGAACTGTGAAATATAAGTGTGGGTTAGAGATATGTGATTTTGATTAATTGAGAATCAATAAATTCAAAGTCGTTGTCCGTTGTCGTGTATTTTATAGTTTATACATTCACTGATTCGGCGAGCCAGCCGCCAGGGCTGCCAGAGCCCAGCCCCAGGGCTGGCTCCAGGTGGGGGGTGCAGGGGGTGCGCACCCCCCCAAAAATTCTTGACAGCGAAGCTGCCAAGACTGTCTGAGACCATTTGGATCGGGAAACCACCCCAAATATACAAAAATTTTAGTAAAATTTCAGGAATTTTTGACAGATCACCTAGTGAACATCACTGAGTGAGAGAGAGGGAGAGAGAGTATTTTGTAGCATTCATAAATCTAGAAAGTAGACGTCACAAATGATTAAAACCCCTAGAATTTGCTTTATTTAGTAAAAAATTTCAGGGGGTTTGGCCCCCTGGACCCCTAAACCCCCCCCGGCGGAGCTCCCTACGCGCCCTTCGGGCGCTCCGGTCGCATATGCTACTATTAGGGAACAGTGGCCCTCGGCCACTCCACCCCCCCAGAAATATCGGGCTGGAGCCAGCCCTGCCCAGCCCCCAGATCCGGGGTCTGAGAGCCCAGAGTCCAGAAGCCATTGGTCTGTCTAGCTAGTTCACTCTTTTAGAGAAGAAGAAGTGTATACATCTTTGTCTGAGTGAGAAAAAGCCGAAAGGCAAGACTTTATTGAAAATCGACGACGTTACAAGAAATTAAAAATTTTAAATTTTGATGATTTGCGAAATTTTGAAATTCTCAAATTTAAACTTCACACGGTCGCGCGCGGCGCACATTGCTACGCGCAAAACAAATTACGCGCGCCTTTCTTTGCTATTTGGGTGCCTGTGGTGATAACGTGGGAGGGTATAACAGAGGGGCACAGAGTGCGTACAAGGGATATGTACAAGGAGAGTGCTAAAATATCTTGGAGAGAGAGGGCCAGGAGGGGGAGAGGGAGGGCTTTAACCTTTGTGATTGACGTCAAACTGCCTACTGTGACACCTAGAAGAGTAGTCAGTAGGTCAACAAGGTCATGGCTCGACTCCAGCTCTATATCACCCGCTTCTTTCACTACAAGATGGAAATAAGATTCACCACGAGTTGCTGCAATGCTGCCAGGGCAAGGAGATCTCTGCCCTCGCCCAACAAGTATCCCACATTCCACAAGTCCAACTTGCAATGTTCCTCAGGTCCAACTTCAATCGGGAAAGGTCACACTTCAAATATTTTAAAATGCCACTCTTGCAATTAAATTGTGAATTCGGTATGTGAATGTACCACGCGTTATCTCTAACGCGAACTGAATGGCGACAGTGTGGCTACATTGTGTGTGTGATATGTAGTACACAGTTATAGCAGCGTGTGCAGGCTGCAGCAGTAGTACAATGAATTTGTCGTTATTATTTCTGTGTGTAATTTGCCGTTTTCTCTTTTTGCGTTGTTCTCTCAGTTTCGTTTTCAAATAAGTAGAACGTACCTACTACTGAGATTCAGATAAGAGTCTGCAGTCTAGCTCTATGGTTGAAACTGAAACTTGTCCAACGTTGATACGTTTCAGACCCATTTTCTATACTAGGAACTGGCTAAATGAACGCCTGTCAGTGGCTCCTTAATCGTTTGTTCATGTTGCCGTTTCGTATAATACCGACTAAGTCTAAGATTATTGATTGTAGGTGTTTTTCTTCGCCTTCCAGTCACTTCTTAAAACTTCTCTCTCTCTCCTTCTCTTTTACAGCTGACCATATTATATGCGAATTACTGACTGTCAAGATTTATATCGATAACTGTTATCGATATAAATCTTGACAGTCAGTAATTCGCATATAATATGGTCAGCTGTTACATATATGTATATGTTACATATATGTATATGTTACATATATGTATATGTTACATATATGTATATGTTACATATGGCAAGATAAGTATGTATATGTTACATATATGTATATGTTACATATATGTATATGTTACATATGGCAAGATAAGTAAAAAGTACAGTACTAGAAAAGTAACTGTCAACAAAATCATGAGAGAAAGTTCAGCTGCTCATATCAGTGTTGGTATTTGAGAAATTTGTGCACCTCCCCGTTTCCATGGGTATTACCCAATATCGTACCGCTTCTGCTTCCCCCATGATCTGTCAACTGCAGCAACGTGCTGCGTGAAAAAGAAGGTGGTTGTGGTTTTAGAAAGTTAACTATACCCTTGTATGGAAATAAACCTCAAAGTACGTGAAAATTGCATTGTTCTTGCTGCAGTTACGCCATTTCTTTAAAATATTCACTCCGTTTAGTTCCCAATATTCCATTTACCCTAGTACAAGCTGGAGTCACGGCTGCTGAACTTTCCCTTTCTCAGCTCAGCTGGGTATTAAAACCTCGTACGTTTTTAAAACATATTCTCAGGATACTATTTTCAGACTTTTCCCATCCGGGTTTTGCTATGAAACTCCGGATAGAAAACTTTTCAGGCATCTCTCGAGAGAATCTTGTCTCTATTATAATAATACAGAAGAGAACTCTTTATTACTACTCTCTCATACATGATAAAGAGGAATGAATTATGTTAGCGCCACATTGGCCACAGTGTAACTCAGCATCTCGTTAGTGGTGACGTTGTGTGTGTGTGAATTCCACACATTACCCTCCTCCCATCCCTTCTTCTGTCAAGCGTGTTGGCGTTTCTTCAATTGTCGAATTTATAGCACCTGGCATCTCTCCAGCATCTCTATTTTTGTCGTGCCGGTTGGTAGTTTTTGTAATTTTCTCTGGCTACACAATTGTTGTAAAGTGTTTCGTGAATTGGTGCGTTTTCCGGGCCATGGGAGCTTTTTTAATATGACGTGATCAACTGCTATAGCCCAAATGTTCATTCTGAGAATTCTGATACAAAGATATTATTTGCCAGTACGGCAAATAATATCTTTGTATCAGAATTCTCAGAATGAACAGTTGGGCTATAGCAGTTGATCACGTCATATTAATTGTTATCATGATCTTCGGATCCTTGCACGATACTAGTGACGGCTCTCTCGTGCTGCAATACAGCCGGTGATCAATAACCTGTCGTACAGGCTTGGTCATGTGTGTGGGTGTTGTGTGTGTATGAAGTGAGTGGGTGATGTCTACAGCAGTTCAGTGCATATTTAATACAATATCCTTGGAGCTTTTTTCACCTCTTTTTTCGATCTTACCCACTCTCCCTCCCTCTATATATAGTCTATATCTCTCCAGTTTCCCTCTTTCTCTCGACCTATCACGGGTTTCTTTGTTTATTCATGCCAAGTTTGACCCCCCCCCCTGCTCTTCTGTATAATTGTAAATAGGCCAGTCATATGACGTTGTGAAATGGAACTAATTGATCTAAAAGCGATTCCACTTCCAGGGCACTCCAATGGGTCTCTACAGCCACCAAAAAAATTTACCGCGGGTACCGCGATGGAGAAATCGGTCATTTCCGGGTTTATTTTGCACCTGCATAAAGATAGCCTAGGACGAATGCGATATACGGTAAAAACCGTCTTTGGAAACAAGTAGAAAAGAAATCAAGGGCACTAAAGTGTGTAGCGTCCTCGCATTAGTGGGGGTAGGTGCTGGAATTAAGTCTCTATCTTATCAGGTTAATTAGATAATTGGATAATTAGATGCGCACATAGCCGTTTTATGGTTATACGGTAAAAACCATCTTTGGAAAGGAGTAGAGAAAAAACCGAGGGTACTAGAGTGATCAGCGTCCTCGAATTAGTGGGGGTAGGTACCCAAATTAAGTTCCTATCTCATCGTGTTAATTAGATAATTGGATAATTAGGTATGCGCATAACCGTTTTTAGGTTACATGGCTATAGCCACTTAGGAATGGTTTAGAGACTTTTCATTGGTGCCATTTTGTAGGCAATAGCCAAGTTATGGGGGGTCGAAGTCGGACTTTTAAGCTCTATATTCAACCATTTAGCCGTTATATGGCTTTAAAGGTGCTCAAAATCGGTCTTTTTACCGCTTTTTTGCTCATTTTGAGCACCTTATATGCCAAATAACGGCTAAACGGTTGAATATAGAGCTTAAAAGTCCGACGTCGACCCCCCATAACTTGGCTATTGCCTACAAAATGGCACCAATGAAAAGTCTCTAAACCATTCCTAAGTGGCTATAGCCATGTAACCTAAAAACGGTTATGTGCATACCTAATTATCCAATTATCTAATTAACGCGATGAGATAGGAACTTAATTTTGGTACCTACCCCCACTAATTCGAGGACGCTGATCACTCTAGTACCCTCGGTTTTTCCTCTACTCCTTTCCAAATATGGTTTTTACCGTATAACCATAAAACGGCTATGTGCCCATCTAATTATCCAATTATCTAATTAACCTGATAAGATAGAGACTTAATTCCAGCACCTACCCCCACTAATGCGAGGACGCTACACACTTTAGTGCCCTTGATTTCTTTTCTACATGTTTCCAAAGACGGTTTTTACCGTATATCGCATTCGTCCTAGCCTATATTTATGCAGGTGCAAAATAAACCCGGAAATGACCGATTTCTCCATCGCGGTACCCGCGGTAAATTTTTTTGGTGGTTGTAGAGACCCATTGGAGGGCCCTGGAAGTGGAATCGCTTTTAGATCAATTACTTCCTTTTTCAGCGATATATCGACGTCATATGACTGGCCTAAAAGGAGGGTTAAGACATAGTTCGACCCTTTCCTGTTACTCCACAAAAGACACGTTTTGGCCCCTTTGAGGGCATCCAACGTGGTCCATACACATGCTATTTGGCACATTTTAGTAAGGTTTATAACTTCCGCTCTGCACATGTTAGAACGAAGTCACGCCTAGTATTGCTTGTGCGGAGGGGCAATTTCATTACCAACTGCACATGGGGCCCTCTTTGAGAATAAACATGGGAGAGTGAAAATATTGTCGGTAGAGAGATGTTAGGAGATCCGATCGCCCCCTAAAAGCCACTCATGTTCTGGGTTATAAACCTTATTTGAACCTGAATTTATGTATGATAAAGTAAAAATAAGGTAAAATAACACGATAATAAGCTCATTATAAAACTAGGTTGGGAGTATGGTATTTCTAACATTATCATTTCGAGTTGAGGAAACGGGTGCATGAGAAGGGAGTTGCAGTCACTCAAGAAGGAAGCATCTTAGTAGTGCTGCACAACCATGAGCATGATATGAGGTGAGAGTGAGAGAGAGAGAGAGATAGGAAGAGATGAGAGAGAGAGAGAGAGGGAGAGAGAGGAGAGAGAGAGAGAGGAGAGAGCGAGAGAGAGAGGGCTCTCTCGAGAGATAGAGAGAGCTCTCTCTCTCTCTTCTCCCTTCTCGCTCTCTCTCTCTCTCTCCTCTCCTCTCTCTCGAGCCTCCTCTCTCTCTCTCGTCTCCTCTCTTTTTCTATAATCTCATTGATACGTGTTCAGCAGGAAGCAAATGGTGCTGCACGTACCGTGATAAAAGCTGTGTGATAAAAGTATGCAGGATAAGAAGAACCATCGTCCATCGCACTGCATGCAGTAGAATGAATGAACTTCCATTGCTTTACTGAGCGCATATCTGTAGCTTTATTCTGTATAATAAATTGCTGTCATACTGATCATTACTACTTAGTTTCTCTTGCGAGATCATGCAACCTGCACTGTTTGAAGAGCACCATATATAATAGTGCAGGTGTTTTAATTTTGGGCACTTTCCCAAAGTTAGCATTTTAAATTTAGGAGAACTAGAGAGCCCAGGCAAAAGACCCAAAACTACTCTCGCCCCCTACTGACTCCCACACCCCTATCGAATTCTCTCAATATCTACTGACTGCTCTCGCCCCACATTATTGAATACTCATTCCTCAACACCCTCCTTCCCCCCGCCCCCGCTATGTTGACCAAGTCACCCCATAACCCCCTTACAGCCAATTGGAGTCCTACAACAACCCCCCCCCCCGTCTCCATGTCTCTCTCTCCCCCTCTCCATCTCCCTCTCTTTCCCTGTCCCCTCTCCAATGGATAGTCTCCATCTATCCCCTATCCCCCTCTCTCTCTATCCCTCTCACCCCATCATTCGATTCCCTCCCCCCCCCTCTCTCTCTCTCTCTCTCTCTCTCTCTTTCTCTCTCTATCTCTCTCTCTCTCTCTCTCTCTCTCTCTCTCTCTCTCTCTCTCTCTCCCTCTTTCTCTCTGTCGCCGTCTTCATATCGGGCTGGTGAATATAATGGAAGCTGGTACAGGGAAGTCTTTAGAGTACTGCAGCTGAAGAACATACCGAATCAGGTGATAAAGATCCGTAGAACTGGAGCTGTGTAGAGTTATTAAAGCTGGGATACGAATTGGTAGAAAAGCTGAGGCATTCATCGGGGCCGCAGCAGTAGATGGCCAAGCACCACAAAACACGACAGGAACACGCAATAAAACACCCAACAACATGCACGTGCAGTATTAAACTCTTGCCCACCATCATGGCAACTCCCCAGAACCCCCCACCAACCAACATCCCTAACAACACGTCAATTTTCCACGTGCAAACCCTAAAACCCCCTCCCCCAAATTTTGTCTTGCAAGGTTCTCTGCTTTATAATATAGATAAGACATTTAGAATAACAATAGATTTAGATACATTTAGAATAGAAATATATTTAGATTCAATTAGCTCCAACTTCCACGGAACGCCTCATGAAACACCTATAGCTGGGCAGCTCATGATACACTATGAAACATTGAAAATTATCATTCTGTTACAACTGATAGAACACAATTGTAAAAGTGCTATATTCTGTGATTGATTCAGCATGTTTCCCGTGACACCGTTTGGCTGGTTTCGGGCACCCTTCTGCAGATAATGCAGCAATATACGGGAACATATTGTCACTACTTGACAAGTAGTACTTGACACTTGTCACTAACAACTACAATAAGTCATGACTTGTTTAGTTGTAGTTACTAGGGTTTTATGTCGGCACTCGGCTGCTAGACGTCGTATTGATTCTAGACCTATAGCAGTAGCTGGTAGGCGATGTTTATTGTGTGTGTAAACCGAGTTACGTGAACTCCTATAAAGATGACACTGGAGTGAAGCCATCGGAGATCTGCGATAGGGAGAGAGAGAGAGAGTGAGATAGAGAGAGATAGAGGGAGAGGGAGAGGGACTTTTACCAACGTCTATTTCATGGGAAGTCGGGTGGCTTTATCACTATATCAGTCCGGTCACCAGTAACTTCATAAAGTGTGATTGCTATCTGCAGCTTCCCCCTGACACCTCCTGAGATGCAGTTGATCACATGCACACGATTATCGTCCGAGGATGCATAGTTGTGTTATTTGACGTGCCATAATGTTCTGTGTATGATCAGTTTCCCATATCGAAAACTTTTTTGGACCCTGTTTTGACTGCAGAGAGGGCTGGGATAATCAAGGATAGAAGGGACATGCACCCCACGTGACATTTGAGGAACACATATATGGGCACGTGTTATAATAGTGAGCATGAGCCCCCTCTATGTTATACACCTTACACACGTGTGCAATTGATCTCTACCGGAACTGAGCCAGGGAGAGAGAGAAGATAGGGAGAGAGAGAGAGGGAGAGAGAGGGAGAGAGAGGGAGAGAGAATAGGGAGATAGAGAGAGAGAGAGATAGAGAAGAGAGAGAGAGAGGATAGAGAGGAGAGGAGAGAGAGAGGAGAGAGAGGAGAGAGAGAGGGAGAGAGAGAGGAGAGGGAGAGAGAGAGAGAGAGAGAGAGAGAGAGAGAGAGAGAGAGAGAGAAGAATAGCAGGGAGGAGAGAGGGAGAGAGAGGGAGAGAGAGGAGAGGGAGAGGGAGAGAGAGGGGGAGAGAGAGAGAGAGAGAGAGAGAGAGAGAGGAGAGGAAGAGAGAGCGAGAGAGATAGAGAAAGAGAGAGGGAGAGAGAGGGAGAGAGAGGGAGAGAGAGAGGGGGAGAGAGAGAGAGAGAGAGAGAGAGAGAGAGGAGAGAAGAGAGGGAGAGAGGGAATGAGAGAGGGGACCTCTTATTCGAGTGACTTCCTGCCTTACTGCTTGTGGTATATGAGGCTGATCTATGGATCGAGATAGTTGACAAATGGAGAGAGGGAGAGAGAGAGATCCCAACCCAATGCCCTTCGACCTCACTCGAGCTCTCAAATTAAGATGCCTACTTCCTTTTTGTTCGAGTTGCTGCAGTTCTACCGGGTTCTATATGTAATTGTCGGTTCCATGTGGAAAAACACTTCTATGGAAATGAGGGGCAATTTTGGACGGGGAACAGAATGAACCTGTCAGGCCAATGCTCTGAGAGGAATGAACAGAGATTGATCAAATACGTCTTGATTGGTACTAAAAATGTTGCGGCCAAATGATAGCATAACGTGATAGCACTACTTATGGATGCCTAATATTTGAAGCAGTTATTGTAAACCAAGTTATAACATAGTGCAGTTTTTGTAACTTCCTTATATTATGTAGTAATCCAGTCGGTAAACACCTTTGATCTTTTACCTCCCCCCATCAAAAGATTTCGCTAAAATTTCCTGTTCTCTCTCTCTCTTCTCTCAATACAACAGTTGCTACTCAGTCTCACTATCCAGGGGGAGCTGACACAATCCTATATAATAGCCATCATTATACACCACTAGTAAGCCCGCTCGCCCTACGGGCGAATGTCAGGGATGGTCATACAGTAAACTAAGCAAATAGTGTAGTATCATTTGAAATTTATAAAATCAGTAAATTAACCACAGGGATTCTTTCAACAGAAAAACCACGGGTCCTCTTTTGCCAGGTCCTGAAGTATTTTATGAAGGAGTACATTGGCAAAATACTTTCATTGTTCACACCATCTCCAAAATACTTTCACGTATTACTGTCATTTCTTATTAGTGCCATTGATACTTTGTTATTACGTGTGTTGACAACTTTTTTTGAATAATAATCACCTCTTTTGTAGGATTCTATCACGTAGTCTATAGGCGTCAACGCCAGTTTGGGACATATGGCTCCTCCAAACTCACTGGCGATTGTGTTGAAGTTGAGTAGTCATGTTCACGAAACGTGGTGAACAGATCAAATCGAGCAAACGATCAAGCACACAACCGGCAGAGAGATGAATCAAGGATGCACGTGCAGTTTAAGGCTCAAGCTGGCAGGTTGCCAGGGTCCCTCTAGGGACAACACGTGCAAAAGGCCATTTCCAGGAATTTTGTGCCATATTTGGTTAAAAAAACGGGACATGGGATTTCCCTATTTGCTTTAATAATAGTATGATGATGACATATTGACATCTGTATCTAGTATTCAAATGAACCGTTCGGCCGCGCAAGAGTCTGAACAAGACAAGCATGTTACCATGGTTACATTTAATTGTTCCATGGACATATAGCTGATTGTCCTTGCCTCGGATAGTGCTCTACTCACCAGGAGGAGCTGTTTACAAATAAAAACAAGGAAGTTTAGTTCAACAGTTTACACATGTTTCAATACAAAATTGTATTTCATCAGAACTGAATCACACTTGTCCCGTTCCAGGTTTCTTGCTTGCTCCTTCATAAAGCCATCCAATTAGAGATTGTATTTCTTGTGATGTCTGCAACTACCCATGATCTCGCTTCTCCGGTTTAGGAGTTGGTGGTTCCTGGACTCCATCAAAATCTCCATCTTCTCGGTAGTGCACAGGTCACAGAACCGATCCCCAATTCTGTACGGTCTTCCCTTTTTCCTCACTTTCCAAGTGATCCCGAATGTGATCCCCCTGTCCTTCAACTCCCACACCTTTTCAGACAGCCTTGTAGATGTTCTTTTTTCGGAGTTGTTGAATGTGTGCTTGTGCTGGCTGAATCGGGTTTTAAATGAGTTCCCTGTTAACCCGATGTAGAGAAATTTCTGGTTGCAGCTGGTCTTCAGTTGAGCTTCGTATACCAATGATTCGGTGAGGCACTTTCCATCCAATGGACAACTTCCCTTGTCCTTACAGTTGCATAATTTATCAGGCACATCTGTTGGTTTCGGGCCCCCATGTGTGAGTTTTTTGTTGTGGGCCTTTATCCTCGATTCCATGTTTTTCATGCAACTGTATGATACCTTGAGAGTGTTTTTGTTGAAGATCTGGCTGTAAATGTGTCCTGCTGGAAAGTGCCTTGCCACTAAACCAAGAAACTTTCGTCCCAGGTCCGTTTCAACATCCACAGAAAATGGTGGGTTAAACCATATTACCCTTCGCCGTCCTTTCCTTTTCTTTTTCCCTTTTCTCGCCACGTCTTTATATTCCGTTGAGAAGCCCTTGTAACCACTCTGCTCCAAAGCTCCTTGGTAGTGATATCGTGCCGCTTGGAAAGCACTTGGACTGGATGACAATCGTCTTATGCGATCCATTACCATGTCAGGGATGTTCTTCAGCACAGTTGGCGGATGGTTGGATGAGCTATGAACATAATTCGAGGTTTTTCCATCCTTGCGAAATGGCATGAATGTACCATCATTTCTCATCGTGGTGTCAAGAAAGTTGATGTACTCCGATGGCATTGATAAAGACGTGGCGAGAAAAGGGAAAAAGAAAAGGAAAGGACGGCGAAGGGTAATATGGTTTAACCCACCATTTTCTGTGGATGTTGAAACGGACCTGGGACGAAAGTTTCTTGGTTTAGTGGCAAGGCACTTTCCAGCAGGACACATTTACAGCCAGATCTTCAACAAAAACACTCTCAAGGTATCATACAGTTGCATGAAAAACATGGAATCGAGGATAAAGGCCCACAACAAAAAACTCACACATGGGGGCCCGAAACCAACAGATGTGCCTGATAAATTATGCAACTGTAAGGACAAGGGAAGTTGTCCATTGGATGGAAAGTGCCTCACCGAATCATTGGTATACGAAGCTCAACTGAAGACCAGCTGCAACCAGAAATTTCTCTACATCGGGTTAACAGGGAACTCATTTAAAACCCGATTCAGCCAGCACAAGCACACATTCAACAACTCCGAAAAAAGAACATCTACAAGGCTGTCTGAAAAGGTGTGGGAGTTGAAGGACAGGGGGATCACATTCGGGATCACTTGGAAAGTAAGGAAAAAGGGAAGACCGTACAGAATTGGGGATCGGTTCTGTGACCTGTGCACTACCGAGAAGATGGAGATTTTGATGGAGTCCAGGAACCACCAACTCCTAAACCGGAGAAGCGAGATCATGGGTAGTTGCAGACATCACAAGAAATACAATCTCTAATTGGATGGCTTTATGAAGGAGCAAGCAAGAAACCTGGAACGGGACAAGTGTGATTCAGTTCTGATGAAATACAATTTTGTATTGAAACATGTGTAAACTGTTGAACTAAACTTCCTTGTTTTTATTTGTTCCATGGACATATTATGAGCTCATAATGTAATATGATTTAGGTGTGTATGTGGGTATGTGCTGCATGAGCGAATAAATTACACCAATCATGGCTTGTGCCGTGCCTTGCTTTCACAAGCTGCAGAGAGAGATAGAGAGAGATATATAGAGAGATGTCTATTTAAATTATATTCCCCACCAGGCCCATCGCAATAAGGCTACATTCTACATAGTTTGTGTGAAGTTGTAGTGAAATTTTGTTATGTTCCCGGGGCGCGGGAAACAGGGTCGAGCAAGGCTAGTAGAATTCTAGTCTATCGTGAAATATTGTTAGTCATTGATGAAACCCTTTTATTTTATTTGGCCTTTGTTATACAGTCGGACCCCGATTTACCGGGCCCCGATTTACCGGGCAAAACCCTTTCCCCGAGCATGCCGGTAAATCGGGGTCCGACTGTAACTGATCTAGACTGGAAGTTTGTGAAGTGTATCGTGACAATGTAGGTCTATCTTAGCCCTTCTCTAGGGCTGACAAAACAGGGATAGCAATGACCCAAACTTTATTTTTGATTTCCTATCCCTGTCAACCTCAACCAAAGTTTTTTGTTTTAGTTCTGAAAATCAAGATACGACACATAGGCCGTGCGTGTCGTGTGTTGGTTTACAGCTTTTTGTACAGTGAGTAAATGACATCATCTTTAGGCAGTGCGTGTATCTCTCTCTCTCTCTCTCTCTCTCTCTCTCTCTCTCTCTCTCTCTCTCTCTCTCTATCTCTCTCTCTCTATCTCTCTCCAATGTGTGAGCAGTTTCACTGCTGTTGCCTAACCTTCCTCCTCAACTCTAACTATGATATTCTCTCTCTCTCTCTCTCTCTCTCAATGCAGCATTTACCTCTTGACAAATCTTGTGGATATATTGCCTCCTTGTTTTGTTCAAACCCTTTTTATATTAATATTAATTATGACCGAGGGAAACAGGGTCAAGTAAGGCAAATTTCATCCCTTATATGTATTTAGTAAAGTAGAAGTAGTTTTATAATTTTTACAAATTTTATATTTCAGTATGGGAAACAGCGCAAATGCATTTAGTTCCAATTTCTTCTAGATCTTTTTAAAACGTAGAGTTAGAGGGAGGGATAGAGAAAAAGATAGAGAAATGGAAGGAGGGAGAGAGATGGAGAAATGAAGAGATGGAGGGAGAGAGATAGAGAAATGGAAGGAGGGAGAGAGATGGAGAAATGAAGAGATGGAGGGAGAGAGATGGAGAAATGAAGAGATGGAGGGAGAGAGATAGAGAAATGGAAGGAGGGAGAGAGATGGAGAAATGAAGAGATGGAGGGAGAGAAAACGGAAGGTGAGCTTCGTGCAACGGCGCACATTCTGTGCAGAACTATTAGCCACTTCATTTCCTGTGGCCCATCGCTCTGATCTCTCCCTATCTCCCTCTCTCTCCCTCTCTCACTTTCTCTCTCTTTCTATCTCTCTGTTCCCCTATCCCATCTCGCAACTATATCAGTAATTTTGCCCAGTATATCCCACAGCAACATTTAAGCCACTTCATCATCATGAGCCGACAATTGATTGAACCCCAGGTTATCTTACCCTTTTACTGATGTTGATGACTGATGAGATACTGCCGGAAAGTTCTCCCTCTCTCACTTTCCGAAAGTGAGAGAGGGAGAGAGAACGATAGAGAGAATGAGGGAAAGTGACTCACCCCATAGTCGGCAAGTCGCTCATTTGAGATCACGTGGGATTGTGTGATGATTCCCATTTGTCACTTTATATCATACAACCTGGGTTTCTTGGCTCTACGCCGTGATCCCCTATTCTACCCATTAACATGCAACAAGCAGAGAAACCGGGGGCAATATTTCGGATTAAATTGATCTTTCCCTCCCTCTCTTTCTCACTATACCCCTCGCTATCTCTCTCACTATCTTTTTGTTTCTCTTTATTCGCTTTGTATTGTTTCTCCATTAACCGTATCTAAGTTTTGTGTACCGCGACATGTGGCACGCCCAGACTGATGCTGTATTATATAGCTTACTGTCATGGACTATAAAAGTAGCTTACTGTGAACTATAAAAGTAGCTTACTGTGGACTATAAAAGTAGCTTACTGTGGAATATAAAAGTAGCTTACTGTGGACTATAAAAGTAGCTTACTGTCATGGACTATAAAAGTAGCTTACTGTGGAGTGTGGAATATAAAAGTGCCAGATTTAGCAGGTCTCCGGTCTAGTTATTCGTTTTATAAGTAACCAGCAAATTTTCACGGAAAAAGGAAGTTTTACTAAGCATACAAACTGAATTGAACGGTATACAATACCGGACGATTCCATATAAATACTCCAATTTAAAATAGAATTCGTACGTTAACCCCTGTAAAGAATTCTATAAATGGAAGCATATAGCTCAGAATTTCCAAAGATTTTAACAGGCACAGCTTGTCAACAATCTAGCTATTTTTATCTCTTTGATATCCAGTACTTTATATAAGAGAGAGGGGTGTGCGTTAAGGTGTATTCACATGCAACTAACCCCTTCAATAAAACAAGCTCACAAAAGCTGCATCCCCTATAAAATTAGTTGTTTTGTTCAAAAGAGGGTCGAACAAGGCAAAAAATTAGCTTGATAGTCTCAGATTGAGCAGATTTTTAAGTTTGCAGCAACTATGGTGGATTGTTTGACAACTATAGGTAACACTTTTATAATCCTCAAATAAGGAGTTTATGCACGCTCGATAAGATACAGTATAGGTAGTTCCGTGATTTCCTTGCCCGTCACTTTATTGCCTATAAAACTAGTAAAACTACGCAATCTTGCCACTTTTAGAGCTGTAATTTGTCCGATAAATCTCCTTTTTGTCACAAAATGATGGATAAGAATATTTAACTTGGTGTTATAAGCTCTGAATTAGCTGATCTTCATTCTTAGATTTCTCAATCCCCCCCCCCCTCTCTCCCTCATTCTTCTCTATCTATCTCTCTCCCCATTGCACGAACTAGCTTATTTCTTTCCCTCAAAAATCTAATGGTTTAAATGTTCTTTGGTTAGGTAGTGAGTAGCGCATGCGTGGTTTAACAGTACTGACCCTTATATTTCTACCCCAATACTGTGCGTGGGTAATCACTTTAATAACCACCATGATCAATAACCACTTTACTAGTCTAACATTTCTCTTCCTCTCTCTCCATCTCTTTTAGAATTGAAGAATCGAAAGGCCTTCGTATAGAACAATTCGTATAAGGCTATAAGGGCTGAATAATTCTAGGAAAAGGTCAACCTCACGCATCTTGGTTTTATGGTATTGTTCTTTATAGCTAGTAGTAGAGAGTTATATAAGCTGAATAAATCAACCATATAGCTACCCCGCCCTTACAACTAATGGCCTTTCTCTGTCCTCCAAGAACTTCTCGTATAATTATTATAGCAAGGGATTCGAACAATTCCTAGCTATACGGTTCCAGAACTGGCGCAAAAAACTTGAAGTGTTATATACACCTACCAAGATTCCTTTTATCGCCGGATGTTCAGAATTCATTAGACGACTCGAGCCCTGCACACTGCATACATTGTATTTGAGCTGGTGTATGCACGTTAAATTTTGCAGAATTAATTGAACCCGGAACCTCTCATTCCCTCCCCCTCTCCTTCTCTCTTACTTATAGTAACATTATCTCGCTTTCTCTCTCTCTCTCTCTCTCTCTCTCTCTCTCTCTCTCTCTCTCTCTCTTTTTCTCTCTCTCTCTCTCTCTCTCTCTCTCTCTCTCTCTCTCTCTCTCTCTCTCTCTCTCTCTCTCTCTCTCTCTCTCTGCTACTTCTCGAGCTCTATAACAGCTATATTCCTTGTACGCAGCGTGACACATTTCTCAAAGTGCTAGTTTCCTTTTCATTTGCTAGGCTAGGTCACTCTCTCAAAGTATAGATCGATCTTTGGTGGTCAGTTCTCCTTTTTGAGTCTAAATAGAGCACCCCTACATCGGATTCCTATGATCGGAATCTGTCAATTGAATTTTAGAATGCTATAGCAACCATCGGCATCAGTGATGGCTATTGGTTACTAAAGCATTCTCTTAAAATTTGTCTGGTATCGATTGCCATAATGAATTCGCGATTCGCTTGTCTCCTCCTTGTTTTTATCAGGTCACGCAACATATGTCAACTCAACTTATTCAGTTGATACAACTTTTTATCAGTTTCTCTCTCCTTTACATTTTTCTGTCCCCCACTTGGTTTTCTACCATAAAGATTTTGGGTAAAGTACGTGAGCCGAGGGATTACTAAAAACCGTTGGGGAAACAGTTCCAGACGTTTATACAGAGAGGAAGAGGTTTATGAGGAGACAAATTGGTTGTAAAGGGTCGCATGCCCGCAACAGCTGTTATAGTGGTATATCGGGCTAAAGGATTCCAAATTGACCCCCGCTCTCTCTCCCTCCCTCTCTCTTTTTCTCTCCCCTTCTCTCTTTCTCTCTCTCTCCCTCTCTTTCTTCTTTTAGGGTTCCAATCGCCCGGGGGCAGTGCAGATCTTGTCTGTTATGGTAAAATACCCCTCTGTATTTTTGCACTTTGACCAATTATAGAACAACCCTCCTCGCAGCTCCTCCTCATACACTCAACCCTGATCGAACCTCCTCTCTCTTTGTCTCTCTGTCTCTCTATCTCTCTGCCTCCTATCCCTCTTTCTCACTTATTGCCCCATACTTGAATAGTAGCTGTCAAGTGCTGCAGCAATTGTCGAGCATTCCCTTTTCCCTCAATTTTCTCCTGTCATTAACTTAAAAAAGGCATGTTATATGTTTTAATTTTCAGGTAATATGATTCCTGCCTCCCCCGCCTTTTTTCGCAAAATATTTTCAACTTGCTTTCTAAGATATATTTTCCACCTACGCGTTACCAGCCATCCCTGATAATTCTAGCAAAATTCCTGAGCTATTATCGATGTTCCCTAATATTTCCAGCTCAAAAACCATTACATGTGAACCTGTGTTTCAAACGTTTAAATTTTTTTTCGTTTTTTTTCCTTTTTCCACCCCCCTTCTCCCCCAGTTTAAAAATTTTAATTTTTCCCCCCCCCCTTTTTTTTTAAAAAAAAAACCAATTTTTTTTTTTATTTTTTTTCCCCCCCCCCCTTTTTTCCCCCCCCCTTTTTTAACCCCCCCTTTGCCTCCCCTTTTTTCCCTTTTCCTACTTTTTTTCCCTTTTCCCTTTTTTTAAAAATTTTTCCCTGGTTCCCCTTGTTCCCCCCCTTCCCTTTTCCGGGATTTCCCAAAAAAAGGAAAAAAAAAAGGGGGGAAAGGGGCCCCCCCCTTTTTGGGGCCCCCCCGGGGCCCCTTTTTTTCCCCCCCCCGGGGGCCCCCCCCCCCGCCCCCCCCCCCCGGGTTTTTTTTTGGGGGGCCCCGGGGGGGGGGGAAAAAACCGGTGGGGGGGGGCCCCGGGGGGGGGGGCCCTGGGGGGGCACCGGACTCCCTGTTCCTTCTTCTCCTTCCCTTCTCCTCCCTCTCTCTCCTCTCCCCCTTTGTATTCCCTCTCCTCTCTTCGCTCTTTCCCCCCCCGCCCTCTTTTTTCCCCCCCCTCACTTATTTCCCTTTTCTCACCCTTCTTCCAGCCGAAGGTTGTTTTTGGGGGAAAATTTTGATGTTAAACTCATTAAACCGGTTTGTAGATTGCAGTGCGGGAACCCCCTGGAAAACGGGGACCAATTTTAATGACCGACCCCCTCTCTTCTTCTCCTATCCCTCTCTTTAAATTTTTCTCCCTTTTTCTCTTTCTCTTTTTTTCTCCCCCCTCCCTTTTTTTTCCTCCCCTCCCCTCTTTCCCCTCTCACCCCTTACCCCCCCTTTATTTTTCCCCCCGAGGGGTCGAGGGGCTTGGGAGGGGGAAGGGCGGGAACATTTTTGGATATTATCTGGTATAGAAGGCAAAGGGGAGAAATAGAAAGGGGAAGGGGAGAAAGAGAGAGAGTGGGAGAGAGAGAGAAAAGGAGAGAAAGATAGAGAGTGAGAGAGAGTGGAGAGGGATCAGGGAGGGGACTCCCCGGGGCTCCCTTTCCCCCACGTTCACCACTCTCAATGGCTGTATGCCTTCTTGGGAAGTGGAGAGAGGGAGAGAGAGAGAGAGCGCAGCACCCACTTCCTACCACTGCTAATTGTGTTCACCCTCCTCCACTATTCTCTCTCTCTATCTCTCTCTCTCTCTCTCTCTCTCTCTCTCTCTCTCTCTCTCTCTCTCTCTCTCTCTCTCTCTCTCTCTCTCTCTCTTCTCTCCCTCCTCTCTGTACTATCTCCCACACAGTGCACCAGCAGCACACATGCTGATCTCTTTCCCGGAAGTGTTTTGTTTAGTACCCGGACCACTCCCCGCAGCTGCACAGATGCCCTATGAGGTTACCCTGAATTGCCACCTTTCCCTCCCTCTCTCTTCATTTCTCACTATTATTATTGTAATTCGCTCTCCCTCTCCCTCTCTCTCCATGGAGCTCACTATTATTATTGTAATTCGCCATGTTAGGGCATGCCACCTCTCCTCAATCTTCATGAGCTTTGCAACAGCTGCAAAGTGGTTAATGCTCAACTGCCTAACTTATGATAACCACCATGACCGCTGCAATATGATATTTTCCTGTCGAGTGCCGATCGTGACCTAATTTTAAATTCCCATATTTAGCCTCTCGTTGTCCCTCGTTTCATGCTTATTTAAGAGCCCCGTTTTCGCGATCCGGCATCTCGTAGATCCTTGTTCTCATTATGTGATTTGCAGTTCTCTCTGTATACCTTCCCCCCCTCCCAGGCCCACTGATCTAAATTCCATCTCTCTCACTCTCATTCTCCCCTCTCTTCCATCTCTCTCTCCCTCCCCCCTCTTGTATCCATGGTAGCGTGGTAACGGTCGGAAAGCTGTGGCAAAGTGACTTCGTTTTATCCCGCTTCTTATCATTGCTTTGACGTTTACCGTTTGAATCCATGAATGAATTATTCCTGCAGTGCCGTTTTTAATCCAGCGGCCCAGCCTCCGATAGCTCCATGGCATTATTATCAATACCCAATTCCCAAAACAATGGCCCGCTATTTATCGGTCCCTTTGGTCGGGTATCATGACATGGTTATCATAGCTAGTCTAGTGGGTGAAGCTTGTGAAGCCATATAGCACACCACGTGTAGATCCATGGTCACACTGTCTCATATGGTGCATATCTCTCTCCAGCACAGACCTCTCTCTCACTTTATCTCTATCTCTCTATAGCAATTGCACTCTTCCCGATAGCTGCAGTAGCTCAGATCTCCCTTCTTCTGGAAACTTCTCTGTTATCTCTGGACTCTGGCGCAATTCATTTAACTCACGTTCCTAGTGCTCATGTTCCACTTATCTCGCTATCTCGTTGTCGGAGGGACAACTATCTCGTCGAGTTCCATTCCAGCTTGGCATAGTAGATAGTTTGCATTTCGTGTTTTTACAGCGTTTTTATTCTGCATATTATAGTCTCCATAAATCACGAGAAATTAGTTTTAGGCTTTTAGATAGACTTGTCTTTTTCTTGAAATCAAACTATGAAGTTCACAGTGAAGTTAATTAATCACTTTATATTTCTGATAGAATTCCTTTCGTTGGAATGCTCTTTATAACTTGCATTCCTTTTAGTTTCGTCAAAGAAAGTCAAAACCTCTATATACTTCATCATTCAAAAGTCCATTTGAAATCATTCCAATTTTTAGTGGAACTCTTTGTATCTATAGGTGAAATACTATTTCAATGTTAGAACCAGAAATTCAAATCTAGGGGCCAAATATTAAATTGCTCATGTGCTTGCTAGTCGTCGGGTTCTTCTGCAACAGCAATATTAACAGCCTTATTTAGAGTTCTAAGTGGCCTCTTATACTACCTATCACATTCGGTAGTATTGCATTCTTCTGCCGGAAATATTAGGCTGTCCAGTATTGATTGTCGTTGGGCTTTTATGAGACAATGGTTTGAGATAGAGCAAAATAGACTTTTGGATCGGAATAAGATGCCCGGTATCGGTATGTGCTTGTTCTTGGTTCCCAGCAGGCTATTTTCTCTACCCCACTCTTGTTGACGCTGCATATGAAAAATCGCGATTTTCGAGTTTTAGCACCAAAACTGCTGTACTTCTTAAAAATGGTACCTAAGTGATGTTTTGTTGCATCAAGCTTGTTCATTGGACAATTATCTATCGTTTAAGATGTAATAAAATATCCTATCTTTATTTTGTCACTGAGCAATGTGCCTCCAAAAAGTTTTGGTAAAAATTAGAAACTTTTACTTCCGGGTCTCACCAAGATTGACTTGTAATAAAAAACTCTGCAGTAAAAGATAGTTCTAAGTAAGCTCTAAGACGTAGTGAAGCCAATTATGTGATTGGTTGACTTTTAAAGTGACTAATTGACGTTTTTAAAAACGGGCCAGTTTTTGTATGCACTTTTTCGCTTTTTCATGATACATCTACTGTTCTAGAGGTTATAAGTGAACACTTAGAGACCCAAATCGCATACATATCTCATCCTTAGACGATTGTCTATCGATTGAGCACTACGGGAGCTGAAGAAACCGTACCAATTTTCTTCCAGCAGCGTTTAAAAAACATTGGTAACCCCGTGCAGCAGCAAAAAGAGTGGCGTAGAGGAAATAGCCTGGTGGGAACCGAGAACAACCAAATACCAGTATCAGGCATCATATTCCGATCTAAAATCGCTTGAGAAAAACGGTGGTGAAGTCCATTTTGCTCTATCTCAAACCATTTTTCGATAAAAGCCCAACGACAATCAATACTGGACAGCCTAATATTATACGAAACATGATTAGGAAATATTATACGAAACATGATTAGGAAATATTCAGTGATGAACCCAACAGGACAGGAATATTATTGGGATATTCTAGGTCGTATATATTATTAAGCTGGTGACGACGGTCTTCCTGAGTGGCACTTTGAATATATTCATTGTTGTATCTCTAAATATCCCAGTTAGAGTTTTGGAATTATGCCATGAATGTGAGAGAAGCTCCCTCTCAGCTCGAGTTCTTTAGTTTTGGAAAATTAATTAAATTGAGTAATAACCCTCGATTGGAAGGGAAATGTTCACCAAATATGCGTTTTTTTGTGTCTCCAACAACTCGACCCACCTTTACTTCTTCTCGATTGAATGTGTCAACACAATTCATTTCAGTTTCATATCTCGCTTTCAGTTTTTTTATAAAGAAGTAGCATATAGATTCCTGTGTCGACTCAGTTCTTTTCCGACAAAATTCATTTTTGAACTACTAACGAAGCTTGTAACTGAAACTTTTGCTAGGCTTCTATCTTTTTTTCTCTTCTTTCCTCTATCCCCGCGGCCACACTTCTTGTTTCACCCCACGCACTGTACTTCAGCTTCTCCCTGTGGGAATGCTTCCGTGTTCTTTACATATGTAGGACGTACACCTGCAGAGTCTTGAGCTGGGATTCTCTCTTTATATCTTCATATCTTTCCATCGTTTTTTCTCTATTTTATCTTTCTATATCCCTGCTTTAAATACCGCGTGTTTTTGTGTCAAAATGCCAGTTGTCATTTCTGTCAATAATTGCATTGAAAATTGGGATACAGAGAGGATGTGAGAGAAATAAAGAGAGGACATATTAATAGAGAAACAAAGAGAAATAAAACGAGAGAGGAATAAAGAGAGGAGGTCGAAGAATGAAGGAAAGTGACGTCATCGTGTAATTTTTCCTGGGGTATTTGTCCCCCCCCCCCCTGGCAGCCCACAACTCATTCTAGAAGCATAATTGTTATTGTTGCATCCGGCGTGAGAGATGGGAGAGAGAGAGTGAGAGAGAGAGAGAGAGAGAGAGAGAGAGAGAGAGAGAGAGAGAGTGATAGAGTCATAGTCCATAGAGAGATGGGAGAGATAGACTTCCAAAGAACTGTGCGGGTAGTTTTTCACACCTTGTTTTCGTTGAGATTCATTCTCTCCTTTCCGTTTCCCACGCGACTGATGAGAAAGATATACAATGAAAGGAAGGAGAGAGATGGAGATGGAGAGAGTGATATTCAACTGAGTGTACGCAACTAACGTAGTAGTGTGATGGTGCATTTCTACTCACTACGCCAATCTTTTTGTTTTCACAACGATCTCTTTGTCTCTCTCTCTCCCTCTCTCTATCTTTCTCTTTCTCTCTCTATCTTTCTTTTCCTCCCTTTCTTTGCATTCCACGCTATATTTTTCTTCACTTTGTTTTCAGCTTTTTCAACCGCCATACAGTTTTTCGCGACTTTGTGCTACATATGTTGCAACAGTTCTCAAATATTTTTGTGCGCTGACCCATTTTACTGTCTCTAGAGATTGCTCCATTTCATTTTTCTTTCTCCTCCTCCAATTACAATTCACACAACATAGGGTCTCGATATGATACTGCCCATTACACAGAGTTGGGCTAATGCTCCCTCCCTCCTCCCTCCCTCTAATCTGTCAGAGCGGTCCCTATCAGAGCTCCCAAACACCCTGTTGACGGTCCCTGTCAGAACTCTGGGGGGGGGGGATGAGATGGGGCAAGGTGTCCTTGTCAATAATTAAACGTTGATCAGTTCAGGATAGGAATTACCACCACACACGTCAGGTGCACCTTGCACGTGTGTCTGATCGGGTGCAATTGAGGGGCTTCCTTCCTTCTATGATCTCTTTATCTCCTCTCTCTCTCTCTCTCTCTCTCTCTCTCTCTCTCTCATCCTCTCCCCTCTCTCTTCATCTCTCTCTCTCTCTCTCTCTCTCTCTCTCTCTCTCTCTCTCTCTCTCTCTCTCTCTCTCTCTCTCTCTCTCTCTCTCTCTCTCTCTCTCTCTCTCTCTCTCTCTCTCCCTCTTCTTCCGGAACTCTTTTGTTATCCCTGACAAGTTGATAACACGGCCTTTGACGGGTCATGACGCGTGGCAACACGACCTATATCTCCCCTGTCCTATCACTGCCTGAAACGGAGGGAGAGAGAGAGAGAGAAAGAGAGAGAGAGAGAGAGAGAGAGAGAGAGAGAGAGAGAGAGAGAGAGAGAGAGAGAGAGAGAGAGAGAGAGAGAAGGATGTGTTTAACCATGAGGCTTCTATATCCACGGTATCCCAGTCGCTTGACATTCGCGTTCTTCGACTGTTCTTTTCCGCTGAAGCCCTAGCCCAGAGATCTTTTGTAGGCATAAAACAACGAAAAATAGTAAAGGTATGCTATTCGATATATAGTGCCTCAGTGACATGGCCTGTAATTCATACGACCACATGGAGGTCTCTTCTTAGTAGCAGCTCTTGCAAAATGCTGTCCTGTCGAGGAAAATAAATTGCCACCTAGCCATTTGGAGTTCTTGCTTGCCTTTGTCACTGTGACCCCCTCCCCCTCTCTGTCCAATACACAATGTCACCTCTTACAATGCCACCCCCTCAGCAGCTATTACTAGGAGGGGGCTCCGCTATTACTCGAACAATTGCCTCCATCAATTGCCTCTCACACATAGCTTCCTCTTGCATATGGCAACTATATTATACACATCGCTCCTATCCATCTTTCTCGGGTGTGTTATGTCAGTATACTATGCACTCACTAATGTGATTCCCTAATGGATACCCTGTAATAATAGATTAAGTGATGATGAGTCGGAATTCAGAATATTTGGATGTCATATGTGGAGACTGGAGCAAATTAGTGCGAGTGAGTGAGAGAAGGAGAGAGAGAGAAGAGTGAGAGAGAGAGAGAGAGGTGACAGGTGCTGCAGCAATGTACGGTAAATATGCTCTAGAGTCATTTCGACTCCGCTATATTATGAACATTCATGACGACCGTAATATAAGAAATTTAATATTTATTAGGCCTTTTTGGACCACCACGCCATCATCATCACCATCACCACTTTCACAGTTCACATCCACCACTAGGCACTAGTATTGCCTTGTTCGACCCTCCATCCCCGCGCCCCGGGTTTGAAGGGTTTGAACAAAACAACACTAGTAATATTTCCAGCGCCAGTAATAATAAGTATAGGTCTTGTATCAGCTAATTTAGGGTGTGTTCAGGGTGTGTTTATAGTTCTCTTTAGCAGCTTGTTAACATGTCAGAACTCAGAATTGGTAATTAGTTGACATTTCATCAGGTCTTCACTCCACAATGCCTCCTCCCTGTTCTATATATATATCTCTCTCTCTCTCTCTCTCTCTCTCTCTCTCTCTCTCTCTCTCTCTTTCTATCTATCTCTCTCTCTCTCTCTATCTTTGTATCTCTATTCCCCTCTCTCTCTATCTCTATCCCTCTCTCTCTCTATCTCTCTCACTCACTCTCCCTATCCCTCTCTCTCTAGCGGGTGTTCCCTCACGTCCTGTGCGTGCTCCTTAATTTAATGACCTTTGATGAGTTTCGCTTGGCTGGCTTCTCTATACTGACACTGGTTCTCTCTATCTATTTCTTTTCTCTGTCAATCTCTCTCTTTTTCCATCGTTCTCTTCTTCAATCCATCTATCCATCCTTCTCATGATTGATATTTTATTCTATCTTCCAATATTTTGTACATTATTTACCGATACAGGCATATGTTGTGTTCTATGTTGTGTACCTCTATCTGTATGAGTAACAGCTGCCTCCTACACTCCCAATCTTTCTGATCCCTCTCTCTTTCACTGCCTCTCTCTCTTCTCTCTCTCCTCCGATCATCGTTATAAGTGGGCCTATGACTTGCCCCCCTCATCTCATTACCCCATGACCTCACACATTGTGAGTTAACCCCCACATTTGGGGTAAAACGGTGACCCTTGTCAATGATTCATTGAATAACAAGGTTGTAAGAGCTCAGAGAGTAGTGACTTTAGTGAGAAATATAACCCTCTTTTCCCTTTGCCCCGCGAAGTCCTACCTCAATCTCTCCCTCCCTCTGCAAATATGACAAACTCGTCGAGTTTTCATAATTTATATCCAGAGCGAGAGATAGAGAGAGGGAGAGAGAGGGATGGATCAGAACTCATGACGCCTAAGCTATCATAACACACACGTATCCCATGTGAGCTCGATCTTTGTTTTGCTTTTGTGAGTAGAAAGTTCTCTTCTCGACGCTGCTGGGGGTCATCTCTTGATTTTGTTAGAATCCATGGCCCCATCAAATTACCCTGACCACCACCCCACCCTCTCTAACAATTATAAAGTGAAATCCTATACCCTGCCAGACCTGGACCAATGCCAGAATGATATAGATGGGAGAGAGATATATAGTGGAACTAAGGGGAGAGAACAAAAAAACAAATTAGAAGAAAGCCTATCTCTATCTAGAAAATAGAGAACAGATAGAGTTACCTACTATTTAGGCTTTGGAGTTATTGTTATTGTGGACCACAGTACACTCCTAATGACTGATGGTTATAGGACCTAGCTACGCCCCCTTATTATAGCAGATCCCTCTTTTTAGTTTGCCGCGTCGTTCAGCAGGGAATATTTCAACCTTAGGGCTCAAGGTTGAAATATTCCCTGCTGGACGACGCGGCAAACTAAAAAGAAGGATCTGTATAAGGGGGCGTAGCTAGGTTCTTCTTCTTTGAGGCCGTCTCCACAATGGTTGAGATTAAGGGATGGGACCATAGAGATTCCTTTTCCCGGCCTGGTAAAGGCGTAGCTAGGTTAGGGCTTCTCGACTAGACGAAATAAAAGCTGGAGTTCGAACGCACCCTTCAATCGCTAGGATGCCCTTAGTTTTCGGCCCCTTTATCTGTGTAGCTATTTCTCATTCTCCAGTTCTCAAACATCAAAGTACTTTTGCTCTTGATACTGTTATTCAATGTAATAGACACCACTATATTCACGTTGTACAACATTAGCTCACTATATCATTGATCTGTGTAGAAATACAGCAGGACCTATTTTCTAAGTTCTTTGTTGTCGATTATGTGGTTGCCTTGCTCGCTCGACCCTCTCTCTCAATTGTCTCACCATTCAAGACGCATATAAAATGGCGTACTGATGTTTTGTGCGATCGCATGGTGTTGTAACACTAAAACTGTCAAATGCGACATTTCTTGATTTAGCTGTATTTGATCAAAACTAGTAAACTGGTAAATTCTTTTTTCTTCTCCCTATCTCTCCCTTCCTCTCTTCCCCTTGCTGTCAGCTGCGTCCACTCATATAATGTGCGTTACTGCGGGTGGTTACCTAGGTAACCAGTTATATGCATGCCCTAGCATGCCCCCCTTTTCAGCAACTAGCTAACCACTTTATCCCACGCGTGGTTTTCTTGTCATGGTACCAACCACACACTGTGTAGTGTGAGTTGTCATGGTTACGCGATATTACATCATGTTCTAAGATATACTATTTGTATGAAGCTCGTATCCCCTCAACTCCTTCTATTCTCACTCAATCTCTCTCTATCTCTATTTTAGTGACGTAAATCTGAGCGTTCTCTTCCTCTGTAGTGCATAACGAAACACAGCTGCTCTATCTTTCAGTGGTATATGCATAATACCATCCTTCTCTCTTTCTTCGTACTTGTTGGCACTGCAGATGAGGTCACCATGGAGTTATCACGTAGCGATATAATACCCCACACCCTCCAGTTGTGATAAGATCAGTTCTAGTCTCACGTAGTTTAGTGAAGTCAGGTCTGTGTCAAATCTTTGTTTTTCTTTCGGAGCTTTTGCATTCTGAGATTTGACTGCAAGCATTCTCTGTTTTGAGAGTGCATAACTTGTTCTCGTTTTGGCATGCTGTACGTTGTGTTCTGAAGAAAAATACTTTCGTAAAGGATCAAGTTTATTTTTATAACTGACACTTCTTAGTAAGAATCTTACTTAAAAATTGACCATAACTCTCGTTGAACTTCGAACATGATGTGATTTCAATTTCAGATTTAAACTTTCGACTAACCTGAGACCTTTCCCTCCTACAGCTTAGTATGTGTTTGAAGTTATGTTACGTTCCAACGAGACTACATAGATTTTACTAAAAATAGCAACTGCGATTGGGTAAGGTGGGTTTCGAACATGTTGAGCTGGCAACGTGAATGTAAATAAAATGAAAATGAAAATTACCTTAATGTATCATGAGACTCAGCTGCTTTTATCGGGCAGCCAAGTCGTTCCAATATAAGCTTCTCTCTCACATGAGTAGTATTATAGGGTACAACATATATTATCAGTAGAGAAATTCGTTTTGCTTTCCCCATGTGAGATCACCCACACCCCCACGTGAGAGATAAATCTACTCAGATGTGAGAGAAGAAATGTTTTCTTAGCGCTAAAAACTCGCCTAATTTTGTCAAAAATAGATTTAATTCGTTACTAAATGATCAGCATGGTTTCTTTTCATTGTGGTCGTTCGTTTTCTAAATCTTTATTTTGTGAGTGTTGAATTATTTGAAGACGATCGAGTATCAAATATTGAGGCATAAATATTGAGGATACTGACATTTTTATCCTATGTTTTACATTCCAACAGCATATTATATGCTGTTGGGCTGTATAATATCACTCCAAGAATTTGCAGCAGTGGTGTACAGCACTTGTATTATTATACGCTCCAATACCCACTACTGCATCATGTGTAACAGCCATGTGATCGTATGGTCAGGAGCAGATGTATGCACCACGTGATCTCTCTCTCTCTCTCTCTCTCTCTCTCTCTCTCTCTCTCTCTCTCTCTCTCTCTCTCTCTCTCCCTTTCTCTCTCTCTCTCTATCTCTCTTTCTATCTCCTCCTCTCTTCACAGTGGCCGTGCAACAGGAAAAGATCTTCTCTACTATCCGATGTCTCTCTTTCTACCTATCTTTCTTACCCACCCTTACAGCAAGGCCACGATTGCCTGTTTTTACTGCAACCCAGATGAACACCGATTTGCTTCTCGCTCTCTCAATCTCTAGCTCTCTCTCTTTCTTGCTTTCCGTGAGAGAAAAGGCGTGAGCCATCTTGTGATGAGGATTGTATGGATCATCTCTCACTAAATCTTGCTATCTTCTCATATCATTCTGCTCTGTTCTTTGTTTTTTGAAAAATATTGCATCAGGCAGATGGAGATCTGTATTCGATATCGGCCGATAACGTTGCACTCCCATTGTCTCTAAAGAATTTTTTCTTTTTGAAAGTTGTATCGAGGTCTCTTGATTTATTTGTGATGAATTGACTGCGCCTAGTGTCATGTGTGACAGACTAGCCGTGTTTCTAAGCGTGACTCATAGGTGTGTGGGTGGGAGAGAGAGAGAGAGAGAGAGAGAGAGAGAGAGAGAGAGAGAGAGAGAGAGAGAGAGAGAGAGAGAGAGAGAGAGAGAGAGAGAGAGAGAGAGAGAGAGAGAGAGAGAGAGAGAGAAATCTGCTGATTATTACTACAGCTGTTACATGAGTAGACATGTGTGTATCTATAGACTATAGGGTGTGGTGCAGTATCGCAAGCATTCAATGTGCACATGTGTGTATTCTCTAATGTGTGGGTGATTTCTGGTGATCGCGGTGGGGCTCTCTCTCTCTCTCTCTCTCTCTCTCTCTCTCTCTCTCTCTCTCTCTCTCTCTCTTCATTTCCCTACTTACCCCTAAGTAAGTATCTCTAACCGCTCCTACCTAGAGGGCGATTTCACTAATGAGGGGCCCCCGCCACCATGCTATATTCTGCCACACGCCAGAAGCAGTCCGGCCAATTGACGGGGACCCTCAGGGGTCCTTCCACACGCAGGCAAATCTCCATATCACGGTCCTATTGTGTGGGTATGGTAATTAGATAGCAGTGAATCGTGACGCTATAGGTTTCGTTTAGATTTGTTGTTTCCATTTGATTTCCCGATTGATGCCTATATTATGTCTGTTGATTAGCTGGGTTTATTATAATTGTTAGGTACCATTTTTAAATTATGTTGTTTTTAGCTTATTTTCCGAATTTTTGGTTTGTTTGTTTGGCTCTTTGGCTTTTTGGCATCATTTTGTCAACTCAAGCCACCATGGATTGTTTGGCAAAGCCAGATCACTCGATCGGAATGCGTGCTTACATGATTTAATGTGATTGATGTTAAAAGCTTGAAATGTAAACAAATCCAGCGAATGACCTAAATCGGACGTATTTTATCTAGATGTCAGCAGCTGGTTTTAAAAACGTTTTGACAGATCTCTACCAATCGGTTGGGTATGATATTTTCGTTTTTAAAACCAAGTCAAAATAGAATATAATGCGTCATACGAAACAACAATATACGGGTGATTCTAGACTGACTGGACCAGTATTTATACGTGATCAACTGATTACGGTGAATATATCGTAAACATGGAATAAATATCCACACACTTGGGGAGCTATCGATTTTCCTTTCTTTCTCTTATCCCAGTTGCTTCATTACGATAGGCGTTGTGCCGTTGGTTTCATTTCCGTTAGTGAGAGAGCGAGAGAGAAAGTGAGAGTGAGAGAGATGGAGAGAGAAAGCCAGAGCGAGAGAAGGAGAGAGAGAGCGAGAGAGAAAAGGGAGAGAGAGAGAGAGAGAGAGAAATGGCTCTACCACTCACATGAGAGGGGGCACAGCATGTAAGTAGGTAGGTATATCCGTAATTTGCACTAGCTGGCCATGACTTTCATTCATTGAACAGCCGTTCTTTTTCGATCGCTTTCTCACTATCTCGCTCTCTCTCTCTCTAGAAGAAAGAAAGGGAGATATATCCTTCTCTTTCTCTCTCCCTCGCTCCTTCTAGACCCTTCTTTTCTGGTCAGTTCGAGGAAGTGTGAGCGAAGCGGTGAAGTACCCAGAAAGCGAGGGAGAGTAAGAGAGGCCGGAGAGAGAGAGATATGGATGAATGTTGCTGTAAAATCTACAAGATACAAAGAGAACGTACGCGTGAGAGATATTCACCACACCTTGTAATGAGGGGGGTTCGAGAGGTGCAGGTACAGTTTCCGGGTACAGTGTGGGGACTATTTTTAGAACACTCACTGAGAGTTAGAAGGAAGTTAAAAACTTTCCGGCCATTTGTCTCACCCGTATTGAAAGTGAATGACTGCATTTGACGTGTCATGAGAGATGTGTTATGTTACCCGGACTATGTTTGGTCGTTACGCACGTATCGTGTTTTGATTAACACATGTTCACAACCTTTCTAAGATCTGATATATTTGTAATTTTATCGAATCTATTTCTTGTGGATATCATCTTGAAACATGCCCGAACATTTCCCAATATATTTTCCAGTCTGACAGTGTTTCAGGGTTTTGCACGTGCTGGCCGCGACAGTGGTCTGTCATGCCCAGGCTGGTTTATTGTGCCATCACGGCAGTCGTTTTATTCTGGCAGTGAAGAGTGGGAGTCACGCGATATGTGTGAGCTGGAAACCAGTTCTCGGTGGGTGTCCTCGCATAATATCTGGTGCTGCCTAGACTTTGATCTTGGGAGTCTATCATTTTGATCTTACTTTAATACAGAGAGTCTATCATTTTGATATTTCTTTAAGAGATAGAGTCTATCATTTTGATCTTCATTTCTTCTGAATCAGACTATTATATTTTGTCTTTTTATCTCCATCTGCTTCCTATGAATTCGTCAAGCTATAACATGTCTCTCTAGCATTCTATCTCCATTTGATCCCGGGTCTTACACTCATAGAAATCTCTTTGATTTTTAGGTAGCTTGTTAAAATTTCTACCTCTCTCTCTACATCTCTCTTTGTCTCTCTGATTCTCGAGAACTCTGATCTATATCTCAAGAGACAGGTCCCAATTCTCCTTTTTAAATCTGCCAGTTTGTTCATTTGATACACCCCATCACCCCATGTTATAACTCATTATGTGTTGTTATTGATCAAGTTGCTTCACCTCAATTCCCCATCTTATTGGATCAATAATAACACATCAATTCCCCTCTAACAACACCAGGAGTTGTTTAAAGTTTGTTCCCATGCGAAACTGATATACACATATTATTAGCCCATCTGGTATTTTCATTTCTAGATTGTAGAGAGGGTGAGGTCATGTGAAAAATATGAAAGAGTGATATATAATAGAGAGAAAAAGACAGAGAGACAGGGAGATAGTTGACAGAGCTGAGGGGAAAGGAGAAAAGGAAAATAAAATGGTATTATTGGATCGTTACTTTTCAAGAGATCTTAACCCTTTGGGACCGATAGTGGCGCCATCGACAGAAATATCTGAAAATTGCTGGAGACACTCCTAACAAGCCTACTTGAAAGCAGAACCAAAAAACTCGTCTCTACGAACTTTGTTTCTGTGGGGTCACCAGTGACCCTATCGGTCTCAAATGGAATGCAAACAATTGAGATTTCGTAGCTATTTTGCCTCATAACTCGAAAACCGCTCATCTTAGACCCTATGTTTCTTCATAACACTTATATAAACCCGGCCGTTTTGCACATTTTACACACCCTATGGACTTCTGTATCTCATCTGTAGCCGATTTTAGAATTTCAAATTGGCCGAGATGAAAACTTTTATGAAGGAGCACGAATCTCAAAAAATTTTTCAGCGACTCTCTAAGATGTATAGATAACACTGATGGAGTCGGTTAGTCGCTAGCACCCGTTTGAAAAATGCCGTTTTAGACCTTTATCGGTGGCCAATCCTTTAGAAATGCACGTAAAATCCAAATTTCTATATTAGCGTTAGGGGACGATAGGGTCACTGGTGACCCCGGCATTATTTGCCCTCTGAGCGTTGTAAATTTGATCAAATCATCACGAAACTTCATACCGGGGTAAAACCTATGGTTTTCTTTTGATTTGTAGGTCCATTATTGGCTTACTTATACCGTTTTAGAGATATGGCCAACTTTACACCAAAATTTCAACTTTTATGGCTTAGAGTTGGCATTTCTAGTAAACTAAGATGTTCAAAGCTTAAAATGACCCCAAAAACAGCCAAAAAGTGTCTATTCTAACCCGGAAAACCATTTAAACTTCTTAGATTTAGTTCGGACAGACGCTAGATGCATAATTAGCGTGGGGTCACTGGTGACCCTATCGGTCTCAAAGGGTTAACATGTAACCTCAATAGTTACCATGAGTAGTAACAATGTAAATGTGACATGAGTATAGTTACACAGAGTGGCACGTGCTGGCTCGAATTGTTAGTAACCGCAATATATACCTGAAGTCACTCCCTTAGCCACTTTGATCTCTTCATATTTTACTACTCATGGACATATTTTGTTACTTTTCTCTCCACCTTGATCCTTCTAGAAGAAGCTACTTAGAATTCAGCTACCGTGAGTTGTTAGGGAAGAGGCCGGCATTCGACGACCTTTCATATTTCCTTTGTATCATCCTATTGACGTTGTGCTATGAACAAAAGCATTCATAATTCTCTCACTATCTCTCTCTCTCTCTCTCTCTCTCTCTCTCTCTCTCTCTCTCTCTCTCTCTCTCTCTCTCTCTCTCTCTCACACACACTCTCCCACACACACACACACACACACACACACACACACACACACACACACACACACACACACACTCTCCCACCAGCCCTTCTGTCCATCTCGCGAGGCCTCACGTGCTCATTTCACAACCGCACACTCACACATCCCGCAGTAGGGTATTTAACCTTTATTTTTAGGAGTCTTGCGGGTTTAAGCTATGTGTTACACATATTTAATAGTACTAACAGTATTACGTAGCACAGTGTGTGTGTTTATAGGTTACTGCACATGTTTTAATGTCCAACAGCTGTTGAGTAGTTCTAGAAGGTTCCCAGTGTTGTTTTCACGCGATCAGAGAGTTCATAACAAATATTATCAAAACTTTGTCGTATTTATTAAAACTATCGAGTTTTATCATGCTGTTTTCATGGTCGTACAATGTTTTGTCATGACCATATTCCACCGTAAATTAGACCGTATGGCGTACTCTAGTTAAATACAAAGGTCTCGAACTTCTTTCTCCCTCTGTCTAATGTGTTAGTTATGAAATCCCGGCTTGAAAGCATTACAATATGCGTCACATATATGCTCTTATCTCTCCCCCTCTTCCTAACTTGTCTGAGTCTGAGACTTGGTAACCGTCCTAAAATAACCAAGACGATTTCTGTGACGCAGACTCCACGGAAGAAGCCTCTAACGAGATAGCCAATGATATAACTAGCATGGCTTCCATTATTTGATGGTTTAAATAGCTTCCCCCCACCCGCCACGTAGGATGCAGTTTAAATAGTTTAATAGTTAAAACCAAGACACATAATATTTTCTATTGTAGCTGTAGACGTAATATATTCCTACCTCAGTCACTCAATTTTTCTTTCTGTCTCTGCCTAGAATCACGTCATATGTGCACTTTGCAAAGTGTCAAAGAGTTATTTAACAGAATGTTAATTTTTCTTACCATATATAGTGACGAAGACACCGCTAACGTCTAAGTGCTCATGTGCCCCAGCTTCCGAGTTTATCTTACTCTGCAATGTCCATTCCATTTAGTATTTTATATTTGACCTTCGCGTTTTATGTGGGTAGATCATGGCTAACGTTGTCAACCTAATATATATTCCCGATATTTTGATAACTTGTTAATTCTTAACTAACCCCCAATATATTTCCATGTTTCTAACCACGTGTCTCTTTCCCTCTATAGCATGACCTCCTTTATGCCAGTACACCATTTGATGTCAGCCCGGGACAGGTGCGGGAGTACGAGCAGCGTTGAGAGTAGCTCCTACAGTTGTGGCCCAGGATCCCCACCCGACCACCATCACCACCACCACCAGCTCTCCTCCTCTGTCTCCTCCTCGGGTTCTACTGGCTCTCCTGATGACCACCGCAGGTAATTAACCCTAATTGGACTTAATGTTTAGATAATTGTATGTTTAGATGATTCAATAACTAAGTACTTGATTGGTTTATTGTGGGATGTAATAGTACGGTAAATCGATAATTGTCTGATGTATTGTATATGGAATATTCTAGGGAAGGCTTATGAAGTTGCGACATGGAAATAAACTTTGAGATACTGCAAGCTCTTGGCTAGCTCTAGGAACCGTTTGATGAGTAGACCTTTAGTTCTTCTGGCAGCTCTGTAGAGTTTCTAAGAGTAGCTCTGCACTTTGTGGTCAGCTCTACTCAATTCTTTGTTATACCTACACGCGCCGGCACGCTCTAGAGTGTTATAGCTGCACCGCGGTGAGAACAGAGAGATATATTATATAGACCGAAAAAGTAGAAAGAGAAGGGGGGGGGGCAATTTATTACGTAAATTACACACTTTGTATAAGATAGAAAGAGAGAGAAAGAGGGGGATCACTTGCCGTGGGCTTGCACCACCCCACCCACTTCCTGGTCCAAGAGAGGAAAAGAGAGAGAGAAAGAGAGAGAGACGAGAAAGAGAGGGAGAGAGAGAAAGATAGAGAGAGGAAGATAGAGAGAGAAAGATAGAGAGAGGAAGATAGATACAAATAGGGAGATAGAAAAAGAGATTGAAGGAGAGAGAGAGAAAGACCTGACTTGCTCTGCAGAACTTCTTTTTCCTCAAATAAGGGTACGTGAAGTAAAACGTGAAGAAGAGAGAGAGATTATATCTTGAGTCTTGATACACACTACGTGGTTGGGGGGAGGTGTTTGAGATATAGAGTAGTAGATTCTAGAAGGATTGCACACCGCACCGTATTTAGATCACCTTCTGTCAATCACTTTGTCGACATTATTTTGACTATATATTGGTTATAATAACTGCGGCACACTATCATTATATTAACCCCTCCCTTCCCTCCCTACAGGTTGCGTCAATCCAACTCTTCTCGCTACAAGACAGAGCTGTGTCGAGCATACGAGGAGTACGGTTCCTGCAAGTACAGTGAGAAATGCCAATTTGCCCATGGAATCGCTGAACTCCGCTCCCTGTGTCGTCACCCCAAATACAAGACGGAGATGTGCCGGACCTTCCACACGGAGGGATTCTGTCCCTACGGCAAGAGGTGCCACTTTGTCCATACCCCGGGTCCAAAAGAGGAGCTAGCAGCGGGATCATCTCCCGACCAGCAGCAACAACAGCCCACCAAGATGGTCCCCCAACAACCCACAATGGACCAGCCTCCCACCGGTGCAGGGATTCCCTGTTAATGATCCCCATCTTCATCGAGCAGTTCCAAGGACTCCACCCGTCACCACCACCCACCCAAGTGGCTCCCCAACAAAGAGGTGTTGTCAACCCTGAGCAGTTCCAGCTGCTCCAACTGCAACCCCAGGACATCCTAGCTACCTACAGGTGGGCGCTTCAACAGCAACACAGGGCCGCCATGCAGCAGCAACAGCAACAGACCTATATCCACCATCCCTCTATGCAGCAGATGAGAGGTACCCCTAACATGCCAGTACAGTCAACTAGGGGTTCCTGGACGACCAGACAAGGAGCTGCAGCAGCAGCGGCCGCTGTGAGTGGTGGTTCCAGGCTACCTGTATTTAGCGGACTCGCTTAAGTTTGAAATATTATGTGTGTGGGTAGAGGGAGAGGTGGAGATAAGAGGGAAATTCAGACGGTTCTAACCTTGAATTTGTTCTCTTATCTCTATCACTTTCTCTCTCCCACAAGACAAGGAGTAAGAAACCACCCCCTCCCTACTATTTTCACTATTTCCCCCAATAACCCAATTTGGTTTTCCCCTAATTTATTGGCTATTCGCGATATCCCCCAAAGATTGTTTCCCCCCATTTTTTGCGCTATAACAAGCGCTCTTGTGTGTGTTTGTGAGTGTGTGACTTGTGCAGTGGTAGTGACGAGGATCTAATTCCCGATTCTAGAATATCTGTGAACGTTCATATGTTAGTATAATGAGGGATCACCTTGGACTCATGTATACCATGATACATCACGTGTGTTCTACACGTGCAGTATCATGTTAGGGCTGTGGTGTATTGTACTGTGTGTTCTTTTGTAGATTTGTAGAGTGAGAGAAGCAGTGATATATCACACTAGTGTGTGTGAGTGTGTAAAGTGAGAATTGATGTCGAAGCTGCTGCTGCTGCACTGCTGCTGCAAGCTAATACTGTACTTTGGAATATAGATCGAGCACGCTTTAATAATTGTGTAAATAGAAGAAAATGCGTGCCTCGTGTCTGATTTGTGAGAGAAAGAGCGAATAACTTTGCGGGTAATATATGTAAATTATTCACGATAATAATGTACACATATTTCCCCCATTCTCCCTTTCTCCCAGCACGTGTGTGTAATCCTTGGTAACGCGTGGTAACCATAGTAACCGTCTGTTACGAGGTGCATTATACACACGTGTCAATCCTTTTAATTACGTTAACTTATTTCTCCTATCTCCCAGCACACGGTAACTTGCACGTGCTAAACTCCAAACTGTGCCATTTTCTCCCACTTCCCATCACGAGAGAAGTTTTTCCAGTTTTAAAAAGTAATGTGTGTAACCGTGTTGCGATATAAATCCCTTCAAAATGTGTAATTTGTGTGGCAAATATTGTTTTTTTTTCATTTTCATTCCCCCTCCCATCCCTCCCGCCATATATAAATCATATCCCCTCCCTCCCATTATACCCCCATACCACGGTATATTCATAATGTGTTTACACGTGTGACACGTGTAAACCTAAGCAGGGTTATATAACGTGAAATTGGTGATGTGATTTGTACATATTAATAATATAACAATGTGGGTAGAAATTATCAGTACTACACACGCACACACACCTATACTCACGCGTGAGAGAGTTCTGCGTGAGGGATAACGCGTGTGTGTGTAGTACAGTAGAGATTTGCAACAATTAGTATGTGTGAGTGTGCACGTGTATAATTATCAAGGTATTTTCTGGTGCTGTAATATTTATTAACGCTTCAAATATGTTGTTTTTTGAGAATGGTAGTAGTCATGTAGCCAACATGTCTGTGCGTGTGTGTGTGCGTGCGTGTGTTCACAGGGCTCTGTTGTTTTGTATTGGATCTCTATATATTTGCACGAACAGTTAGCGAAAACGGCTGCTAAAGGATAAAATTTGTTCACATATTTTTGACCATGTTTCCCATATCATATTGTCTGATTGGGTAATAGTGGTTAGATTAATTTGGCACAAAGCCAACAACAATTTTGCACATTTTTTGAGGAGAGCCATGATAATATTAACAACACAAAAAAAAAGTACAATGTGTTTTAACAACAATAATATTTTGGTCAGCGTGTACATATTAATATATAATTATATACATTTAAATTATTAGAACCATATACCCACCGTATTGATATGATCTATAGTTAAGTGCAGAACGATCACTTCTCTCCCCCGCCATACTGAGCTAAAAGTGAAGTTTCCCCGCCTGCGGAGCTATAGATACCTTTCCTTCTAAATCATTTTGAGATTTTAGCTATCTTTTAACTTTGTACATTGTCCTGAAATCCTGTGTGAATGTGTGAACCCTTCCTTATTTCCCAATTCCCTGATTCCCCTCTCTGTATGGCAACTCCCTTCCCGGTGTTTCTGAGATGCTCTTCCACCCTCTCCCTGTTGAGTAAGGGGTTAACTTACTCAACAACCCCCAATTGAGAAGTACAATTCTGCAGCGATCTATATACCCTTTTTACTGTTTATGTTTTATACATTGATAACAATAATGGATTACAGAACTATGTGTTAATGATGTGTGGAGAATGAGAGATAGATCTCAACTGCACGCACCATCTCTCGGGCGACCTCTTAATATTTATCGACAATTCATCTCTCTGGATGAGATATGTCGTTATTTTTGTACCACCATCATATCGCTCTATCCTCTCTTTTTCTGACGTGTTTTTCTCCTAACAACCTCCTGCTAATATTTTTGTGTGAACGCGATGTGTGAATGTGTGTTTTTCTATTCCCTATTTTTGTGCAGTAAAGTGGGGAGTGGGGATGTATTGAGATTTGAGGCAAACACTGCGGGGCAGTGTTGTTCTTTCTTTTCTAACTCTCCCGACCTCCCCCTCGCATTATACCGAGTAATATCCGAAGAAGTTGATAGCCAAGCTTTTCTAAAAAATGGTGCTGGGACACTTCTCTCGGTTATTCACTCTCGGTGTAATATGTTATTATGCACGGAATGTGTCTTTTAGGCTTTTTAAAACTAAACCTTTATACAAGAGAGAGATCTGAGAGAGATTTTTTGTTCGTCTGCGTGTCTAAAATTTCCTCCCCAACCCTAAAACCCCAAGAGAACACGATTTAAGAGAGAATGAGTGCAAAAAGAGAAGCTCGAGGTAATAAGAGATTTAGTTTTGTGTCGGTTTGTATTGGTAATTCCCCCCAAAACCACTTGAATTTCCCCCCTGCGGTGTTTCTCTGATCGTGAGATTTCTAGCTCAGACCTGAACACACTCGCATTTGACAAAAAAATTAACTCGAGAACTGTGACTACATTATATAATTGATATGTGACTCAAATGTGAATACAAGTCGTAGAATTGTGAGTAGCATAATTATAATATTTTAGGTCTTGATACAGATGAAACAGCGAAGCTTTTTCGCGATTCTTCTTGGTCAGGAGCTTCCTAAAAAATGGGTTCTTAGTGTTTCTATAATATATCCTTCTCTCAGAGATGAGGTTGTTGTTGTGTTGTTGTTTTTGGGCAAATAAACTTAGTTATGATATAGATAGTACGATGAGAGAGAGAGGTATGAATATTGTGCAGTGTGTATTTTTTTCTAGATGTTTTGTGAGAGAGAGGAGAGAATAATAGACAGTGATTATGTTAAAAATGAATTATTTTACTATTTGATGTTACAAAAAAACTCCGTCTATAACTTTGTTCAAATTGGTTGGCAATGGCACTGGCAGGCAACGTAGAGATCTTGGTAACGTTGTCCCCTCCCTCTGATCGATTGGGCATGGAGCCGAGGTTTCTTATTTCTAATGTGCTTGTTGCTGCCTACCACCGTGAAAAATTACGTCTTAGATAGAGGACCGTTGCAATTGTAATTGCAGTAGCCTCAGGTGTCGATACGACCACGAGTACTTCTCCGTTGCTCTACCGAACTCTCACAGATCAATCTCCCCGCTCAACGGTACAATTCTGCAAATTTTCCCACGGTCTGTTTACGCGCGCGTGATGCGCACTTTGGTCTGGTTGGAAACCCCCGCGCGTTACATGTTTAGTAGCGAGAAAAGTGTGCAGGTGGCAATTTAAGTTAACAGAGGTTAAATGTGGAAACTGGACCACACGGGGATCTCCTTTATTTGTTGCTGCTTCAGTGTACCCCATATTACAACTTCTATTGTTTAGCTCCATGATACCATTCTTTTGTACAGAGCGAACAATTGATCTTGTTGAAGACTGTTACAAGTTCTGTAATTGGGGACAAAGTTCTAAAGACCGTTATTTTAAGTTTGTAAAGATTTCAACATACAGTATTTACACAGAATCAGATTCTATAACTACAGATAATAAATTCCAGATAAAAATTCAATAGAATAAAATATTTTGATATCACACTAAATTAAAATATAATGATCGCCCGTAAAAACTTAAAAATAAAAGATAGTTCATATTCACAGAAGTCATACATACAGTCGTCACAGAAATCACTAAACAAAACTTTGATAACAATAACACGCTAAAATAACTCAATTATTGTCCACATTATAAGTCCATATTTCACTTGAATGGTTTCTAACCGCACAGGAAAATTCCAGCCACGCAACGTTCTCTATTTGTGCTGTCGCCGGTTCTTGATAACCACTTTAGAACAGTTTCTACCCGGTGCCCCCATTACACCACCACCTGCAGAAGGGAGGGAGTGAGATTAGGGATGAAGTGAGTTAGGTTAGGGGCGGAGTCAGATTAAACTGGCGAAGTTAGGTTTAGGGGCGGAGTTGGTCGAGTCTTATTATACTCCCCCCTCTCCAGCTATGAGCTAAGCCTGGTGCAGGGTGTTGTATTATAGTGTATGTAATGAAGGAGGAAATGATAATAAAAACAGACAGACAGATAGAAAATACAGACACGCATAGAGATCGTGATTATATTATGTGGGATATGGGGGGGGGGGTCTAGGTCTGAATGCAAGCTTATCACCACATAGGACAAACGGTCTATCTACATAGCCACTGTCTTTCTAACATATTTCCTAAATTTTCTTTCTCTCTCTCCTCCCTCTCTCTCTCTCTTTATCTCTCGACTCTCTCTCCCCCCCCCCCCTCTCTCTCGCTCTCTCTCCACTCCTGTGATGAGGAATAACTTTCTTAATTTACCCCCACGTGCCGCTCGTTCTCTAACGTCAAACGTGACTAAACGTGAAATTAATATCTGGGCTCCAGGTCTGGCCGGACGGACATACCTTTGTATCGTATCTCTAGTGTTGTACCAATTACACAATTTCACATATTGGTAGCTACATAATAGAAGAAGACAACAGTTTACAGATCATTTGCCACCCTATTATACTATACTTCAACTCTCGCTGATATCGCTTCGCTCTCTCTCACTCGCTTCCCTCTCTCTCCCCTCCTCCTCTCCTCCTCCCTCTCTCCCCCTTCCCCTCTCAATTACCAGGGTGGGTTGATGATCCACAGAGATATAGACCAGATACGGGTGTAGTGTGTGCTGGAGTCAGGTAAGTAGGACGTTGTGTGAACAGCTGATCCAGACCCATGGAACCGTGGAATATGTTACCTGGGGAGGGGGGTAGGGGTGAAAACATATTAATTGTAGAGCTTTGTAGCTCGCGAGATCTTGCGAACTACCGGATAAAACTACTAAAACATCATGAACCCCACACACATACCTCCAGTAAGTCCAAAGACCCGTTCCAAGTCAGGAGGAGCGAGTGCATCATAACCAACTACCGACTCAGAGAAGCCAGGAGCGTACTCGTCCACTTGTGAGAAAACTATGTAGGGGAGAGAGTGGTTAGAGGTATAATTTCAGGTGATTGAGAGTGGTTAGAGAAGAGACTGCAATGCAGTTAAATACGGTTCGTAATCGTGCCCATTTTCACCAAAAAATGGCCTTAACTAGGCCGGGGGAGAATCCAAAGCGATTAAAAAGTCGTACCTTTCTTAACGAAAGCATCTTTCCGTTCCTCCGTCCAGGGTCCATCCTTTGGTGTGTAGGGAGCGTACTGGATGAAGAATGAGGCAACATGATGGCCAGATGGGGCCAGGGTCGGGTCAAGCACCGAGGGGATCGTCATCTCCATTATGGGCCTGCAGGGAGATAGGACTGGTGATTTATGGGGAACGAATCCCTACTCCCATACCAATATGAGCTGTCTGTCAGAGCATTGGCCTGACAGAATTATATGAGGGATGTTGATTGTTGTTATGTGTATGGATAAATCCAATATACATTACCTATCGCTCACAAGACCTTTACAAGCATCAGCAAAAGCATCGTCCACCATCCCCACACTCTCACTATTAAGGTGAATAGTTCCCTGGTGATGGACCCCTGGCGTGTTGCCAGCACCGTTGCTATGGCCACGGAATGCGGGGATACGGTCCATGGCAACGTTCAGTTTGAATACGGGGGAGGTGTAATCGAATGTCCTAATGTGTGATAAATACTCCTCAGGCAGATGCTGACTGTCCAAAATGTCCAGGAATGTGACCTGAAGAAACGGGTGATATTCAACTGATGTTGGAGCTATATCGGCTCGCCCCCTTACTAATAATTATAGGCCACCCTGTAATCTGCTTATGTTACTGATTTGAATCTTTCATTAAGTGCATCTTCAACTATTAATTGAGGTGGCGAACCCCAAAACCTAATAATATTAAAAGTCCAGTTCCAGGGATCTATATGGGATGTGTTACCTTTGGAGTTGCATTGGAAAGCACAATCTTGCTCTCAATAACAGTTCCATCCTCTAGTGTTACCCCTTCCACCTTATTACCAGGCCCTACATTGATCTTACTGACACTCTGAATAGAGGGGAGGGGGTATTACTAAATTGGGAGATGAAAATAGGAGGAAGTGATTACAGAAAGATGATCACAAGGAAAATAAGGAATATCCTATGTTATGGTTGTGATACTGAAGTCTTGATATACTGCTAATTTTAGCAGAATAAAATACAAAACTTTTGCTCTTATATAGGAACTCAGTAGTAGGTAGTGGCGAGTACTGTCGACAGCTGGACGGCTTGTCATGAACTTTAATAGAAGTATGGATTCATTCTTTTCACCTCTTTACTACTTTACTACTACTTCACTACAGAAGCTGTTATAACCCCTTTATGGAGCCTCTCATATAAGACAGATGAGGGATAATTGAGAATAGTACTCCCGGTTCACTTGATCCCTTTATCCTATACCGCCTATTCCAAGGAACACAGGTGCTTCTCATGCGAAGCAGCGTGAGATTGTAATTGTCAATCTAGCGGTGCATTGACAGGAAACATCACTGCGACGATAGTTAGTGAGTCTTACTACTATAGCAGTATGAATTTATACATAGCATATAATGCAACTTTATATTTCAATAGGAGTAACTACGAATATATAATGCGGCTTGCCTTTCACTGGTAAGGTTATAACAGTGTCGTGTACGTCAACAGCATATTGTTGAGAATGTCGACAGAATGCCTCGAGCTGCTACTATAACTGGTCCAGTATCACACCCTTTCTCCCAGAAAGAAAGGGTGTGATACATGTTTAACTTATTCAACAGACTTCTATGGAAGTTTGGTGACGTCACCCCTACAACTGTACGTCAAAACGAGGCCCACGAAGCGGGAGGAACTGAGGAGTGAGGCCGTGTGCTGCACGCGGAGTGGGTCGAGTGAGTTGACTGCGTCACCAACATGGAAGTCTAATGAATAAGTTCATTCCAGATAGTTTACGTGAATGAACCCGGGTTGTGTGAAGTTAACAACACAGTTGTAACAGGGTTGTAGTTACAATTATTGATCTACGGAACCCTCACAGAGTGTGACAGTGTGACTTACACCGGGTGTGAGCCAAACAAGTACTTACCGCCTCAGTTTTAATGGTGGCCCCCTCTTTTAGGGCAGCAGATGCGATAGCGTTAGAAACACCGCCCATACCTCCTTCTACATAGGCCCATGCACCCTCCCTCTCTCCCACACCACCCATAACGTGATGGAGAAGAACATAACTTGATCCTGGAGTGGAGGGACCCTGCCAAGCACCTAGTGGAATGAAGGACTATTATGAATTAGAAGGTAGTAATACACAAAGTACTTCGCTTTCTAAAATTCTAGGATGCCAGGACTGATATAAATGTGCAGTAAAGGGTATATGTACTGTTAGGATTGGCCAACCTTTAACAAAAGGTCGGCCATTCCTAACAGTGCTCAGTAAACTAACAGGCAGGTAGTTATACAATCTGTGACTCACCAATAACAGCGTCAGTAGCGAGGGTGGCCCGAAGTGGCTCACTCTCGAACCACCGATCCAGAATCTTAGTGGCGGGGGCTGCAAGGACGTCCATGAACTCGTGGATATCAGGTAGAACACCACGACCTGTGTGAGAGTAGTGTGGTCGGTAATGTAAAGTTTGGTTTAGCTGATGTGTTTAGGGTTTCTAAACAAGTCCAACACGCCGTCCGATCATTCGGAAGGGATGTTAGGGGGTTCTGCCCCTCTTCTTCCTCCAATAAAAAGTCCACGGCGTCTACACCAATTCACCCTTATCCACGCACGGAGTTTGAACGAAACAACCAGTAGTTTGTACAAGACAACCTGTCTACGTCTACTGATACTAACCAGGGACCGACCGAAACAAGTATACAACCAATCAGAACTCGTTATTTAGGTCACGTGACTGGTTATCAGCAAATCAGGGACCAGTATTTCCTAATTCGGTCGGTTACCGATACTAACCAGCAAGGAGTCTCAGATAGCTAAGTTTTGATTCCCCTGGAGGTACTACATCCAGCAGCTTATCCATGTGTCTAGCATACTTGGACAACCAATCCTCATACGGGTGGAACTTCTGAAAGGGTATAGTACACTTGTAAAATACACGTACAACAACAACCCAACCTTACCATCTCATACACAGTACGAAACCATTTATCCTGACCCCCCACCCCACCCCCTCGAACACGGTGCATAGTAACATTGCTCTAGTTTGGGATCTAGTCTCCTCAATAATGTGATTGACCCTGTGGGATGTGAACCAACATCTTCCCCTAACAGAGCTTGGCTTGGCAGATCTTCACCGTAACCAATTCTAACAGCTAATAACCGAACCCAGTTTTTGAATGCCTCTCACTGGCACATGGAATTATTTAACCTGAATTTTTTTAAATTTGAGACATTGAAAACACTAATTTTCTTTAATTGATTTAGACAATTACGAGGCGTATAATACACACATTTATTAGCAACACAATTAAGTAATTAATTACTCTATTAGACTACAAACTATATCTGATTGATCTGTAATCACCATCAACACGGAATAAAGATTAATTAAACAAGCAATCAATAATAATACTCGTCATAATATGTATAGTACATAATAGTATCTCCCCTGATACAGCCTAGTAAATCCTATTTTGAAACACTATGACCGTTAATTAATTGTTTTCATCTGAGGACTGAGGTATCACGCCGTGATAGTAGCAGTACGCTGAGGTATCACGCCGTGACAGTAGCAGAACGCTGAGGTATCACGCCGTGACAGTAGCAGTTCGCTGAGGTATCACGCCGTGACAGTAGCAGTACACTGAGGTATCACGCCACCGTGGCCATGGTAGTAATAGTAGGTTGTAATGGCTCGTATCCATTTAGCCTACAATTATGATTGCCTGAGCTGCCCGATGAATTATTAGCAGGTGACAACTTCATCCACCGCAAAAACATCCTAAATGTCTCCCTAATGTTCTCCTTGTAGAACACCCAAAAGTCCTTGAATTTCAGGCCGTACACCAGACAGTTCATAGTTGGATTAAGGAAACTCATGGCATTGGCGAGAGCCCCATGAATTTGAATGTTCAGCTTCAATATTTTACAGGTAAATTTAACCAGTCCTAAAATGTGAAGACAAAAGAAGATGAAGGTGAGAAGAAGGGTAATCTTTGCCGCACTCACCCTCGCTGCATAAGTCCTTGTTTTCGTCTGGCTGGGTTTAGTATATGGTTCGATATCCTCCATGGTGCCTCTTCGCAGCATCCTGTTATGATGTTCCTAGCAAACCGCTCACTCTTACTCCTCCTCCTTCCTTGGTCGTGGAGGAGGTGATACACGGTCACGGTATTGGCTACAACCATGACAAGGAGGGCCATCATGGGCTCCAGCAGGATCACTATGAACTGCCACAGCCTCTGCACCAACAGGTCCGGGAATGTGGTTTCTATCACTTCCTTTGTCATGCACCACTTCGCTTTGGGAATCTTGGAGGCACGGATAATAATGGGAACAAGCGTCTGTCCAACAAGGAATAAACTGGCCAGTGCGACAAACCATTGGACTGGCCGGGCACTCAACCGTTGCCTGGGTTTCTTTAGTGTCCGGGTTATGACCGCTCTAAAGACGGCCATTGTGCAAATTAGGATGTAAGTTATCCTTATCAAGAGATCAAGGGAAAACTCGATAACGAGACACCAAAAGCCGTTTCCTTGTTGGAATATCGACCACTTGAAAATGACTTCTATGACGAATGGGAGGAGACTGATGCAGATGAGGATGTCGACTATAACAATCAGCACGTGCAGGAGCTTCATTGCGGGGTGCATCTGGACTCGTCCAAAGAGGAAGTATATCAAGACGAGGATATTGGAGGGTATACCAAGGAAAATGGAGATGAAGCAGGATACGTAGAACACGTTCATGGCGGAATCTGTGGGAACGATGGTTAGAAGTGGTAGTAGGGGAGGGGTGGGAAAGATGGTTAGGAGTGGTAGTAGGGGAGGGGTGGGAAGTTAGAGGGGACGATGGTTAGAAATGGTAGTGGGGGAGGGGTGGGAAGTTAGAGGGGGGAACAATGGTTAGGAGAGAGGTAGTAGGGAAGGATAGCAAGTTAGAGGGAGAAGGAAGTAGGAACTTAGGAGTGGGTAGCAAGTTAGTGGAGGGTGAGCTATGTGGAGGGTTTCGGAATGGTTGGTGGAAAAGGGGAATAGTAAAAGAGAGGGGAACAGAAAGAGAGAGAGAGAGAAAGAGAGAGATAGAGCGAGGGACAGAGAGAAAGTAAATGAGAAATGGGGAAGCGAGAGAGAGAGAGGGAAAGAGAGATGTGCAGCAGTAAACAAGCAGGAATCGATTAACAATAACAGGAGGGGTGCACAACAACTGATCCCTAGTTTGATACACGATTAGCATTAGCAGCTACACTTCTTTAATCTCTCTTTATTTCTATCTCTCTCTCTATTTCCTCTCTCCCTATCCCCATTCATCTCCCTATCTCCCTCTACGTATCTCACTAGCTTATGACTAGCTATTAGAGTGTCCAGATAAGTGAATGGTGCACCTTGCCCAACTGGACTTTGGTATGCAGAAAGAAGGGACTTGTTTATACAAATCAAGGCGGCTGGCGGGGTCAGGTCAAGACCAAATCAGAAGGTAATTGGGAGAAAGAAATTCGTAATTTGAAAGATAAAAACTTGAAAGATAAAAACTTGAAAGATACTAAGATTGAATATTGTGTCTATGATGTGCGGCACTGCAGGCAGTATGGAACTAACACAATTGAATAGCAGCTTGACACAATGCAACACGACTATCGAGAGAAAAATGAAGAGGGGGAGAGAGATAGACAGAGAAGGAGAGAGAGAGAGAGAGAGAGAGAGAGAGAGAGAGAGAGAGAGAGAGAGAGAGAGAGAGAGAGAGAGAGAGAAGTAAGGATAGTGTGACCAACTGAGATAGTAAATGATTAATAATTATACCACTCGCAACTTGAAGCGAGAGAATGAATAAGGGAAAGTAAGACAGAGAAAGAGAAAGAGAAAGAGAGAGAGAGAGAGAGAGAGAGAGAGAGAGAGAGAGAAAAAGAGAGAGAGAGAGAGAGAGAGAGAGAGAGAGAGAGAGAGGGGGGGGGAGATAGAGAGAGACAAAGAGAATAAAGAAATAAAGAAATCTAAAAACTGAGAGTAGGGAACAGAATGCTAGAATAAGTAGAGAATGAAAGACGCTAAATGTGAAATGAATGCCTAAATGAGAGATAGAAAAGGAGACAGATTTGAGAGAAGAAGTTAGTAAAAGTAGAAAAGTTATACCGAGATCTCTTGTCGCTAAATTTCAAACTGTTAGAGTCCTATCTTGTTGATTATAGTTCTTACTTTTATGTATCGAAGGCTATATAAGCACACAAAAAGTATAGACAAAAAACAACAAAAAACAAGTGCCTAAAAATTAGAGTACGAGTGGACGGACAAGGATATTTGTCAAAACAAATTATATACCTAGCTATTGCAACCTTACCGATATCATGTCATTCACAAACATCAAGGCCATTATTATGTCCACAAAAATCCATTATTATATCATTATTCATTATGAATCAGGGAAACCTCATAACACTCGCCGAATTGGCAATGGAAACTATATCACGTTAGACCTGGATCGCCTGTGTTACCGAATATTTAACATCCTATGCGGGTCTGTCTATACAAAACGAAACAACTAGGCTAGCTATAAATTCTCGGAAACAGGTTTTCTGTTCAAGCTAAACTTATATTCAAATGAGGAAGGTCATTACCAGGGACAGCCACAGGAAAGTCTAACACCCGAATATAACATATGTATAAAAAGGGAAGTGTTAATAAGGTGTTGAAACGAAACGCCAGGGTGAAGATATTAAAAAAATTGAATGTGAAAAATATCATTATTCAAGTCGTAAAGATTACTTGAGTAATGCAAGTGGTCTACGAGTTTTCTTCCTTTTCAAGAGCTTTTTCAGACCACTCCACTTATAACCTTCTGGTGGCAAGTCTTTAACTGGTGGTTAGTATAACAAGTTGTGCACTAAATTTCGTGTGGCGGCTTCTAGATCTTCAAGACAGAGAGATAGAATTATAAAGGGAGAGAATGGGAGATAGATAGATTTCCGACGCCTTCCCAATTACGAAGTTTTGCCGATTGAGAATCCTCTCTTTTATACAACCCTCAAGTGCAGCAACCCTCTCTATCTTTCATTCTTCACGTGATTATAATCATTCATTCTCTCTCTTTCCCTCTCTCTCACTCTTTCTCTCTCTCCACAGCGTTAATCTTGCGGGCGACGAAGGATGGGAAATAGTAGGTGTAATTTTCTCTCCTTCAACTAAGTACTTGGCTTGAGGAGGCTCGGGGATTGAATGAGAAGATTAGATGCTCACGGCATGATCTCGAGCATGTTATTGGGGCGGGAGGGGGCTATCACGTGGGCAGAAAGAGAGAGGGTAGGAGGGAAAGAGAGAGAGAGAGAGAGAGAGAATAGAGACTATAGACGAAGAGAGAGAAGAGACCAGTAGAAGACATGCCATTGAGGGGGGTGCGACGTGGCTCTATCTCCCAGATTGTCGCTATCGATCCTGCTTCCTCGGAAGTGGCTAATCCTCTATCGAGTCGCAGGCATGAGAGTAGAAATGCCACCCGAAAGATGATTGATGGGGAGGGGTGGCGAGAGTGTGCAGTGGTTCTATGCATACGTGTTTGTGTCTGTGGGTATTGCGCATCGTGGAAGGCTGCTAAGCGAGGAGGAGAGAGAGAGGAGAGCCGCCCCCTCCCGCCAAGGTTGTTGCTTGGTGTTAATAAGCCACTACTGTACGCTGACTCTAGAGGGTGCGAGCGAAGAGCTTCATCTGTAGCCTGTGGACTATAACTCACAGCTGCTATGATATTGGAAACCACCACCGTCCCGGCCAAGGTTGTATTGAAGTTGATACTGGTAGTTATATCGCTGACTAGTAGGTACAGAAGCAGCTGCAGTGGCTGGGGGCGGTAGTAATAACCCATCATTCGTCTTACGGGGTACGTGACGATAAAAAGAAGATAACTTCAATTTTCTACCCACTATGAAGCTCAGTCAGAAACAAGAGAAATAATTTTGGATGGAATTGATTATTTGATTTGATTTCAGGGATCCTACACACGAGGGCCAATCAACTAGTGATACCATCACCGCTACGAGAATCGATTATATAATAGAGAGAATGAGTGGTATGAAGACACATAACACTGTCCACACAAATAGACAACGGTACGGCAAACTTTTCAGAAAGTAAACAGGCAGATAGACAAATTGACTAAGACTAATTTGCCTATTTACACCATCTGTTTTGCATAAAATTCCTCTCCCTCTGTCTCTTCTTCTGATTCTCTCCCTCTCCATCTCCCTCTCTCCCTCTGCCTTTATTTCGCCTGTTTGTGTGCAAGGATTCAATAGCTGCTATAATTGTAGGTGAATCCATGGTGAACAGTAACCTGTGAAGTGGAATTTTGCATAATTGAAAGGAAAGTGAGAGATGCAAAGAGAAGGGTGGAGAGAGAGAGAGAGAGAGTTAAAGATAGATGTGGGATGGGGCAGCTAGAGGGCGCAGGAGAGAGAGATTAAGGAGCTGATACAATATTCGTCAGCAATAGAGCAATAATAAGAAGTCCAGTGGAGCCTGATCACTACTTAACCAGTTGAGGTGTATCTCATTATCCTAAATCTCAGTTTGTTGCTCCATAACCACAATAAACTGGTAGGAGGTATAAGCCAGTAGTATAGTAGGAACTGGAAATTGAAGAGGAGGGCACGAGACAGTCCAAACAATAGTAAACAGAAAACTTAATGATTTTAAAGGAATCTTTGGGTAAATAAAAAAACTTTCCCCCCCTGATTATGGGATAGGTTTCACCCCTTTTGGGCAAAAAATTTTTAAGCTCCGGATTTTCCCCACAACAAACCCCAAACAAAAAAGCCTCTCTCAAATTAAATTTTTTTAAAACCCTTTGAGAAATTGGGTACAGGTCCCCCACATCTTGAACCCCCATTACGTCTTCTTAACTATTAAATTTTAAAAAATCGTTTCCAGGGTTGAACCTACATTTTTCTACCCTTTTGGGGTCGTTTTGAGCCTCTGAAATTTTCGACTTTGGGAAAACAGGGCAAAAAATTTCTTTGGTTTGGAAAATGGGGGTTTTTTGGGCCCTATCTCAAATTGGGACGAGTTACTTAAAAAGGACTTGGAAATCAAAAAAAGTTGTTTTTACCCCGGGGGAAAGTTTCAGGGTGATATTTCCAAATTTTGGGGCCTCTCAACCCTTTAAAGTGCTGGGGCCCTGTGACCCAATCGTCCCCTAACGCTAAAACAGGAATTTGCATTTTAAAAGCTTTCAAAGGAAAGGCCCCCGATAAAAACTAAAAAGGCATTTTTTTAAATAGGGGTAGCGACTAAACCCACTCCATAATTGTTACTCACACTTTGGGATCTGAAAAAATTTTTAGATCCTCTCCTTCAGAAAATTTTCATCTCGGGGGCCAAATTTTTAAATTCCCCAAAAACGGGGTCAAGAGATAGAGAGGCCCATAGGGGTTCAAACTGTGCAAATGGGCCCGGGTTTTATAGGGTTTTGAACAAACAGGGCTAAAGAGAGTGGTTTTCGGTTATGGGCAAATACGGGGAAAATCCAATTCCTATTTTAAAAGTAGGGGGGGTTGGGTCACAGGGACCCCAAAAAAATACGGTGTAAAACCCAAAATTCCTTTTTCCCCGTTCAAGTAGGTTCAAAGTGAGTGTCCCCCCAAAAGTTTTAGAGAATTCTGTCGACAGGGGGCTTATCGTCCCCAAAGGGTTAAAGAGGGGTGGGGTCCACAATAATAACGTTCTAGTCGGCATACATTTAAATATTCTGTAACTTGTTTTCCAGACGTAAAACATGGACTGACTTAAAATTCACTACCCGCTCGAAAACAAAGGTCTGTGGAAATGAGGCTAAAGAGATAAATAGAGAGACAAGAGAAACATCTGGTTTTAGCAGTGGAGAATAGATACAGAACTTACCAGGCAGAGATGCTGCTACTTGGAAGGCATGTGAAGGAGAAGTGGAAATGCAAGTTAGTGAGAAGCAGAGAGGGGATAGAGAGAGGAAGGAGTAGAAGAAGGTAAGAGAGAGAGAGAGAGGAGAGAGAGCGAATAAGGAGAAGGAGAGAGATTCGCCGTTTCAGCGTCTCCCCTCTCTCTCTTCCTCTCTCCCTCCTCCCTCCTCTTCTCCTCTCTCCTCCTCCTCGCTTTCAGACTCAGAAGGGTAGATGAGGGTCCGATTATTCCTTCTCATCATATACTAAAATTGAAAGGGTTTCATACACAAGCCCAGAGGGATGGGGTGTATGCACATCAAGAGTTGAGAAAGAGAGAGAGAGAGAGAGAGAGAGAGAGAGAGAGAGAGAGAGAGAGAGAGAAAGAGAGAGAGGACGTGTTAGTAGTAATCACTTGACGTGAGATTCTCACTGGGTGAGAAGAAAAAGAAGAAAAAGATGAGAGAGAAGAGAATAGAGATAGGGTAAATAAAGATCCCAATTAATCGACTGTACCCATCAATTTCATTACCTCTCTTCTCCAAGCGGTTCGAACTTCGGCAAGGGAGGAGAGAGAGAGAGAGAGGGGGCATCGACAGAGAGCAACACACGGTTAAAAGAGAAAATAAGACAAAGTTGAGAAGTAGAAAGCTGGAGTGAAATTATGGTTTATCTGCGACAACATGGCTATCTCGTTTTCACCTTGAAATCAGAATTGAGACATCTTTTATTTAGAGTTACCGAAATTAATGCGATATAATGTAGCTGATACAGTAGGGGGCACATGTTTGAATATTAATAAAATAGAATCGCTGGCAAACCGGGTATGAGAAAGGCAAAGCGGGAGGCAGAGAGAATGAGTGATAAAGAGAGGGAGAGAAAAAAGAAAGAAAAATGGGAGAACTAAATAAAAATGAACTGAGTATGACAGGGATAATCCTTTTCGAATTAAACATGAATAGAGACGTATCTCTCTTCTTGTGCTCAAGAAGAGAAGTCACAGAAGAAAGGGTAATTTTGAAAACTTGAAGAGAGAGAGAGAGAGAGAGAGAGAGAGAGAGAGAGAGAGAGAGAGAGAGAGAGAGAGAGAGAGAGAGAGATTGTAAGTATGTCTGTGTCTGTGTTACGGAGATCTGCGTGATAGCATTAGCGCGAAAAAGCATTGTAAAACCTAGGCCAGCTGCGGTCAACTGCATAAACCCAGTACATAATAACACCTTTCTCTCTCTCTCTCTCTCTCTCTCTCTCTCTCACACTAAAACTAAAGAATTCTCACGCGGGAAGCTCGAACGCTTCATCGCACCAACGCGTTCGCGTTCCCTACTATATAATGCTGCTCACATATATTTGTATAGTTCATAGCGAGGAACGAAAAGGCAAGAAAGAAAAAGAAGAAAAGAGAAAGAGAGAGAGGGAGGTAAGGAGATCGATTGTCGACCTATCTTCTTAATTTGAGCACTATCTAGGGCCGGTGCAAGGACTGTGACCCACAGACTCAGTTATCGGATACACGTTCAGAATTACACGTGGCCAAAAAACAAAATGAAATAGCGGTAATTATAGCTACTATAATTACTACATTATGGTCAGAGAGATGATAGTTTTATCGGCAAGGATCAAAGGTGACCTTCCACACTCCGCCACACTCAAATATGAAATTACTAAACTACGCTAGTCTGTCAAAGGAACAATGATATATATCTGTAACGAGTCGCTGTGTCTAATGATACGCATTATGTTCTGTTGAGATCTGTTTTAAAATACAGTCGGACCCCGATTTAACGGCACCCTGGGGGGAAGGGGTTTGTCCGTTAAATCGGGGTGTCCGTTAAATCGGGGTAGAGCATATTTGGCCCATAAAACCCGATCAAAGCATTGACAATCATTCTGTAAAATTTTGCAAAAAAAAGTTATGAAAATTTTTAAATGTATACCAGCCACGTCCGAATCGTGTTTCGAATCGGTGCATCTTATTGCATGTCCTGCTGCTAATTAGAGGGTTCGAAACGAACAGATACGTGATCCCTATCGGCCATCGAATCGCAATTTTGACGCTTGGTAAACTTGCGATTCGATGGCCCCGTGGGGATCACGTATCTGTTCGTTTCGAAACGTCTAATTACCGATAGGAATTAGGACATGCGATATGATGCACCGATTCGAAACACAATTTGGACGTGATTGATATACCTTTGAAAAATTTACAACTTTGTGTGACCGAATAGGCAACACCCTTTGGGCTTTAGACTTGAGATATGGATTGAGAGATTAATTCTTAGATCCACGGGAAGACGTCAGTAGGATACTAACACCACTAACGCGTTTCAATAGTATGGATGGAAAATATTGAGCAGTGGAGAAGGGGAGAGGAGAGAGAGAAATGGGGAGAGACGGGGGGAGAGAGAGAGAGAGAGAGAGAGAGAGAGAGAGAGAGAGAGAGAGAGAGAGAGAGAGATAGATAGATAGAGGCTGAGAGAGATGATATAAAGATAGAGAAGAGAAAGAGGAGAGCAAGAGCGAGAGAGAGGAGAGAGAGCGAGAGAGAGAGAAGAGATAGAGAGAGAGTGAGAGAGAGAGAGAGAGATGGGAGAGAGAGAGATGGGAGAGAGAGAGAGGATGAAATTGATACTATCGATCCGTTGCACTGATGACTAGTCGTGTCGTTATACTGATGACTCGTTATAGTGCTACTGAGAGAGCACAAAAAAACACCACAGTGAAGCTCGAAGCAAGAGGAACAAACAACATTTAAAAGACATGACACTGTTATTCTCAAGTAGCTCACAATAGAGCACTCTAAAATGAAAGTACTAACGCCTCTAAATATATGAGCATGCTACCGCGTGGATTCACGTGCGGTAAACAATCTCTTCTAAAAAGCTCCAAAGTGTTGGATAAAAGGGGAGGAAAATGACAAGGACTTTGGTAATTGTTTGAACATGAGCCTGGCTGACTCCAGGGAAAGATTTGCATAAGAGGGGTACATTGTTCAAGTGCTAGAAATGCATTAGAAGAGTTTTAGAAGAACAGAAAGACATTTCAAGAGCTTGGTTCAGATGGTAAAATTGACTGTTTTTGTGACCCACTACAAATGATGTTTGTAGCTTCGACTGATATAGTCATACAATGCAAATACTATTCATGACGAATTTGTCCCCTAACAGCTGCTCCAGGCGTCCGTCTTTATCTCACCCATTCTCTTTTATCTCTCTCCCTCTGTTTTTGCCGAAGGGACAGCACTTGGAGTAGGGTCTTCGAGAAAGCATAACCAGTTACTCTCCCATGAGTAGTCTCTATTGACATCAACAAGGGTCCAGGCAAAACGCTGCTTAATTTTAAAAACGAGAGGGGGAGTATCCTTTGGCTGGAAAGCGTTCGCCGTTGTAAAGCGAAGTAAATATCAGGCTCATATGCTGCTTATTTAAACCAAGAGGGAAGTGTGGGTTCACGACTATTCGGCTAAACTGGTAGTTGATAAGAAAGCACTGAACACATACAGACATGCGGCTGTAGGCACCCGTCGGGATCATAAGGTAGGGTTTGAATACGTTCACTGGACAGAGAGAAGTAGACTGCGAGGTTGGTGAGCCATGTCGATCGTCGTACTGATCGACGCACTGCATAAAGACGGACCAGAGCATACGTTACAGCGATGATGACGAGAAGAAAGAGAGAGAGAGATTCGATGTCGAAAGAGGCAGAAGGCAGTAAGAGCGTAGGAGGATAGGAGATTAGAGCAAGAGAAGAAGGAGAGAGAGGAGGAGAGAGAGAGCGGAGAGAGGTTAGAGATGAGAGCGAGAGAGGCGAGAGAGAGAGAGAGAGCGGAGAGAGAGAGGAGAGAGAGAGAGCGAGCGGAGAGACGATAGAGAGCGAGAGAGAGAGAGGGGAGAGATAGAGAGAGAGAGGGAAGAGAGACGATAGCGAGAGAGCGAAGCTCGATCGAGAGCGAGGAGCTAGGGATAGTATAGAGAGAGAGAGCTCGCTAGGAGAGAGAGAGCTCGATAGAGTATATATAGATCGCTATATCTCGCGCTCTATCTCTATATATAGAAGATCTCTCTATCGAGCTCTCTATCTCTCTCTCTCGTCTCTTCTTCTAAACTATCTCTCTCTCTCTCTCTCACACACACTCTCTCTCTCTCTCTCAAGCAAACCAGCAATCATAAAGGTAACTTTGTGTCGGAGCTTGGAAAAGAGAAAGGAGATCAAGTAGGAGAAGAGGCAGAGGGATACAAGAAAAAAAGAGAAAATAGTGATTAGAAGAAACAAGTAAAAAACAGCACGGAATTCGAACAACTTACACGGAGACATGTTCTTCAGTCTCAGATGATCCAATCATACAAATCCTCTATAGTTCCCAGTAGGTAGAACGGACTGCTCGAGAGTGATATCGGCTGTCTAGCTTGGGCAGATCCACTTGTAAAATCATAGCTATAAACATGGATTAGGACAAATGAGCTGAGAGGGTCGAGCTATCAGGGGGTATAGTAGGGTATTATCATGTAAAACAATATATTCATAGAATCCTTTCTGACGACAAAACAAAATCGATTAGTCCCTATTACTGGGCTTAGCAGAAAACAAAAGAAATCATCATAGAGACGACAAATCAAGTCAAATAATAATTTCTCACTGATCGATTTTATAATCAAAACGGAGGGGCGAGGGCAAGAGAGAGATCTGGGAACTACGAGACTCAATTAGTGGCAAGAATTTATTCTCGAACCCGCCGGAGAAGAATTTAAAGAAGTTTCTCATTGCTCCGAGACAGGGGTGATTGGGGGAAAAGTGACAGAAATCATCACTTTTTTCTTTCTGGCTCCCTTTCCCTGCCTCATTTTCTCTCTTTTGCAGTTTTGCTCTCACTCGCACTCACCCTCGCGTGTCAGGCAGGAGATCCTAGAAATACATACGTCACCAGACATGTCAGGAGAGGCTTGAGTAAGGGAAAGAGATGCGGTGCGACAGGCAGGGATGCCCCGGGATCAGAAAGAAGAACTATATTTAAATATCAAGGTGGGGAGTCATGACGTGTCTAAATCAAAAAACGGTGAACAATTAGAAAGAGTTTATCTTGAGATATAACCTTTCTACTTGAAGGTGACGACATCACGTAGACAGAAAACTGGGGTGATCAGATCGATTGCCAATCTAGGTAAAACTATACTAGGGACTTTACTCCGTATCCCCATCACTCTCCTCTCTCTCTCTCTTTCTATCTGATCTCTCTCTCTCTCTCTCTCTCTCTCTCTCTCTCTCTCTCTCTCTCTCTCTCTCTCTCTTTATTTCTCCCTATCTCTCCCTATTTCTCTCTCTCTGTCTCACTATCTCTCTGGAAATAGGAGAAGTCAGAATGATTGGATATCGGCCGAATGTCATAGAGAATAGGCAAGGAGAAGGCAATAAAAACTTTATGGGGGTGCTGGTGAACTGGTAGAGAATTGGGAGGGAGACAAATGAGGAGAGGGGAAGGAGAGCGAGAGAGATAGAGGGAGGACCGAAGGGAGAGAGAGGGGAGCCGGGAGAGAGAAGGGCAAAAATTACAAAAAAATTTCCCGGTCAGGTCAAAGAGATTTGATATTGCACTACTAGAGAGATCCTTAAAATAGGACAAAGGGACCTGACAAAATCTTCGAGGGGGCTCAAAGTGGTATAATTACTTCTAAAAACTATGAAGAATATAATGGTCTTTGACTTGGATTTGAAAAGAGTAATGACAAAATATGTTCAAAATATTGAGCTGTGGGACAGGGAAAGAGGACAGTTGATTTGAGAGAGGGAGAAATTTAAAAGTATTAAACGAAGGAAAGAAAAGAGAGAGAATATGACAAAATGCCCAGAACAATGTTATGTCACACCATTGGAATGAGTTTACAGACGGGGCGAGACAATCCCATAGAGAGAGAGCGGAGGAGGAGGATATAAGAGGCTCTGCACCTAGGTTCAATATTACTCTGCTCAGACTGTCTCATACAACCCCGTGAAGATCTGAGAACATGAACAAAAGCTAGCATGATATTCTTTAGCAGGAATAATACTCCTAGGATACAGACGAAGTGCCTTGATGCCTTGAGTGCAAACCTATCCAAGCCTTAGCCTACATAGACATACATAATATACACTGTTTGAGAATGAGAGCAAGGAGAGAGGGACGTGGTCCTCCGACCACTAAGATGAGACCGAGCTAAAAGCAGTTACTTAACTATATGCACATTTTGTTCGCTTACTTTTTATTGCTTAGCGAGGCTGATCCTAATGCAAATGAGAATACTTTTCTAAGTCTCAGACTTTCCATTTCTACTCACTTCGCCCCTCTCCTATCGTACTGATACTACTATTCTAAAGAGAGAAACAATGGCCTACTACAGCAGCACACCGGGTCCCAGGCTCAGCTGTGCATAATTTTGAGTCTGTAACGATCACACAACAACTCTTTCAATATTTTCTGTGCCTGAATCAAGCCCGGATGAATCAAAATATCAAATTACAATGATAAGGATGGAGGCTCCAGCCTGGTCCTCACGACACAAGAGTGCCCTAAACAAAGTTCCCTGTTTGACTGTAATTGAATGTCGCCGGGCTCCGGCTGAGCTGTTGCTCTAATCGTTCTGTAACTTAGCACTTAGGGCAGTTTTGGACACTTTTGGGCACTTAGTACTTAGGGCACTTTTGGACACTTTTGGGCACTTGAAAACCAAAAGTGTCCAAAAGTGCCCTAAGTGCTATGTTACAGAAAGATTAGACCAACAGCTCAGCCGGAGCCCGGAGACATTTTAATTCACAGTCAAACCCCAATCGTTGAGATAGTGGTTAAGGCGGAAGGGGTTGTAAACCTCAATCAGGCGGACCTCGGTACAAATTTCTCAATAGACTATTTTGTCACACGAATCAAGCCACTACACTGCTGCACTGTAGTCAGCAAACAAATATGCTTAAAGCTGACATTACACGATACAATAGCACATTAGCACTGTCGATTGTTAGTGCAATGTCAAACGTGTCATAGTGAGAGATACGGTCTCCTCCTTTCTCACGACAAAACGAACAATATAATTGCCACTCAATACTCACATAAATCACATACAAGATCCCTAAACAAGTCAGGATAGGATTTGGAAATGTCAATGGCACTATAACAGTACTGTACTGTACGGCGTACGCTAGTTAATTTATCCAAATTTGCGGGATAGTAAACTAGGTGTTAATTCAGGAGACAAAGCTACGATGATAAATACTCCTACTCTCTCACTTTAGTTAATGTAACAATCTTTCTTTTGTTCTCCTTAGTTAACGCAATGTTCTCTCTTGTGTCACCTTGAGGTACAGTTATTAATGCACCTGGTTGATAGGAGCCAAGGACGAAACGATACACATCATGTAGGAGCTGAAACAAATGACAGTAAACAATTGGAGAATGAGGTTGCTATAGAGAATAATTTATTGGATATATAATCTAGAAGACAGATATACATACCGTACCTAGAAGAAAGAAAAGTGAGCAGCACTAAGTCTCTATTAGAATAAGCACGGTAAAGTGATGTCCTTTGCCTTCTCTATCTTTCTTTCTATCTCCTTCCCCCTTCCCTAGGGATCCCTCTACCGTCACTCCATTAAGCTACTAGAAAATAAAACGATAGAAGGTTGTAGTAGGAGTTGCGAAATAAATACCGATAGTAGAGACGGAAAGGAGAAAGAAAGGACCTGCTGAATAGATACAAGTATGCCATATTTGAATGTTTTCGATACGATTTATGTGAATATATCTTAGTTGCAAATATCCAATTCAGAGAAAGAATCGGAATTCAGGACGCGACTATACGATACGATTCACACTACTTTGAAAATATGCAAGATTTGGAGGACACTCAACATTCCCACGAGCACTTAATTTTGAGTTAGTAGGGCCTAGCTGGGGCGTGAAATATTTCACCATCTTCTATAATACGCCTCCCTGGGGCCTCCCTATCTCTGCTGATGCCTTATACGTTATAGAGCTAGATATATTGCTAGCACTACTTAACTATACTACAGCATAGAAAATAATGAGGGGTTAAGTCTCTAATGATCCTATATGCACCTATCCCAGTAACTCATCCATTATCATACCTTAGTTAACACCACAATCTCTCTTTTACTCTCTTTAGTTAACATCACAGTCTCTCTTTTACTCTCTTTAGTTAACACCACAATCTCTCTATTACTCTCTTTAGTTAACTGAACGATCTTACTTTTCGACTCTAACTGATCTAACAACACATGTTGTACATCGTTAACTCGGCCGTTATAAGGCGTGCGTTAGCCTATCTTTATAACAGCGTTATAGAGCTGGGCTGTAAGGAGTTATAGCCTATAATGTTTATAGCATCGTTAGACCATGCCATATCTTTAGGATCTGTCCAGCCCAATTGGGAGGTGCAAATGGGAGACGTATGTTCTCACTGCACAGCACGTGCTGCATATCATAACACTATGGGTTGAGTTGACAGATCAACAACTAATACAAAGACGTTTTCTAGAAAGAGGAATATTCGGGAAAGAGAGAAGGATTCTCGAGATAGGACGGGGTTGTCTCCATATAAATAGGGTAGCCGGTAAAAAGAAGAAATTAGCAAGTATAGACTAAAGAGGGAGATGGGAATTGATGTAAAGAGGTGGGAAAACTTGGTGATCGAGATGGATTCATCCAGGAAAATCTCATGAAGCGATCTTACAATAGCATTAGTAAATGAGCAGGTATTTAATCAGCAACATTATGGTAAAGAGCAATTTGCCTTATGATCATTGCTTCAGAAGCTAAGGGGGAATGTGGCTGAAATCTTGTAGAATAACGACAGAAGAGATTAATTTGGAGAGGAGATGAGAGAGAGAGAGGCCGGGGAGAGGAGAACCGAGAGAGAGACGATGGGGCGGAGAAGAGAGATGAGAGAGAGGAGAGAGATGAGAGAGAGAGAGAGAGAGAGAGAAAAAATAGAGAGGGGAGAAGAATATCTAAGAGGCTCCACAAAATGACAAGTTTCTAGCTCTTCTAAAAAATGGAACAGCTGCTGGGCAGGCCTATGTCATTCTCGGCTCTCGCCCCCAGAGAAAATGATATATATTCTTTTTAAGAGCAGCCGTTGTCGCCCTGGATGTACGCGATGACCGGGTTGAAATAATATCTTAGCGGAGTGCACGGAAAGAGGGTCGAGCTAGGCAAGTACAAATTTGTAGCTCAACCTTCTTTCCGTGCACTCCGCTCGGGTCTTTTAAAAATGTAAAGGAGGGTTAGAACATTTAACAACTGTGTACCTAATCGAGTACTGAGTAGTAAAACGAGAGAACTAGAAAAGTCAAAAGGACGAAGCTTCTGCGGTCCTTTTCTAGAAGGTGAGGGAAAAAAAGATATCAAGAAAATGACAACTATGTGTTGTTTCTCTTACTATATCAATAGCGGTCTATAAAGAGACGAACACTCAAAAATGCCACAACACGATTTAGTAAGAAATATTATATGGACGATCACTGTATCTCTTCAGTAGTAAAATGATAGTTCAGTAAGGTGTTGAAATCAACAGCTAAACACGAAAGTTGAACCTCTAAACTATCTTGAATATATTTAAAAGGAAGACGTTTTAATTCATACACAGCTGAATGTGATTATAGGCTTTTAGGCATCAATTAGTCTTAACATATCATAATAGCCAGTATATTACTGTAAATGGCAAATGTACTGTTAAGTACAGCAAAGATCATCTACTTTAATTGTCAGACTGTTACGTTTTGTTTACAGTATAATAGTAGCTAATTGCAACTTGATTCACTCTTCACTCTTTCTCTAATCTCTACCTCCTTCTTTCTTTCTCTCTCTCTCTCTCTCTCCATCCTCTCTATTTCATCCTAGATTTCTCTTTGAGAATGACCATGTAAAAACCAAAGCCACTACAATAGAACTCGTGACAACTATCGGATTCTTTTCAATGCTAAGTGCGTTCAGAGTGAGTTCACAGATGACTCAACCAACTAATACTAGATTATAAGTAACTTCGCCTCAAAAACAGATGACTCAACCAACAAGTACTAGATCTAAGTAACTTCACCCTTAACATATGACTCAAGCAACTAATACTAGATCTAAGTAACTTCACCTCGAACAGGTTTTAGAGAACACGAACAAAAAAGAGAGGTGTCAGATTAAAGAATGTAAAATTGTATGCATGAGCAGAGTGAGCAGTTACACTCAAAACTACACAAGGGGGTCTATAATTGTGGTCCTGAAGACATATTATAGCGTTATATGCTAAGCGGTCCTTCTTCACCCCCCTCTCTCTCTGTTTCTCTTTTTATTTCTCTCTTTCTAATCTCCTCACCTCCTCTCTTTCCCTTCTTCTTATATGGCCCGCAACTCACTCTTTTTGTCTCTTTTCCAGCGCACAGTGTAATTTAGTGTAATATCTAAGCACAGGTAAATATCTAAGCACATTGAAAGACAAAGCACACATAATCTAGCTTCAATAGGCTGATAATATTGGCACGATATATAATATGTTTTAATGTGTCTCTGTATGAGATACAATATCTTACCAAGATTGACACATGTGGGAAGACAAGATGATGCACTAGGGGTTTTTACTTCATGTGTATATCACAGTTTACTAATTGACAGGGAGATTGACAGAGAGAGAGAGAGAGAGAGAGAGAGAGAGAGAGAGAGAGAGAAGAGAGAGAGAGAGAGAGAGAGAGAGAGAGAGAGAGAGAGAGAGAGAGAGAGAGAGAGAGAGAGAGAGAGAGAGAGAGAGAGAGAGAGAGAAAGAGAGAGAGAGAGTGAATATAGGTCATAATGATGATCTGTCCAGTGACAGCATAATTTGTAACTTTTACAGGCCATTGACATTGTTAGGATTAACACATACGGTATGGGAAAACAAATTATATGCAATTTATCAGTATAATTTACCGTGTCATTCTTTGTCAAGCCCACGCCATGCTAAGTAGAGTCGGGCCTCTTCCCTCCGACCACTAAAAGGCTGTTAAAAATGAATTATAATTAACTAAGAGGCCAGATGAGAGTGTCCACATAGAATTAGAGTCGATTAGTGGCTGACTGAAAATACATTTCACCGCAAGGGTACCATTGGTTTTTATACTAATGAATGTCGAGTACCGGAATACCCACAGTCGCCTAGATGTGATAAATCACTTCCTCGTTTTGGCAAACTTTCGAATGTTAATTTCCGTTTTTTGTGGGACTCTCTACACTCTACCCGCAGTGCTGGACCAAGTGGACCGTGTCCTAAAATGCCACAATTCCCAACCGAAAATCCCTCTCCCTCTTCCCCGCCGGTATGGTCCAATCCCCCCCCCCCCCCCACACTCACAACAGTCACCATCAAGAAACGAATATTATACAGCCGAGAGTAATCACCTCAGGCCTACATCATCGAGAACATACCTCTGCGTCGGCAGTTGAAAACTGTGCAATCTGATCCTTTGTGAACTGCGGGTCACATGACATGATCAGAGACCGATCTGAGTCTATCAGGGGGGTAAAGCTGCCGTGGTCTCGGTAGTACCATTTCAACCCGTGACCCTGGGGATTATCGGGGAGTTAGGGGCCTTGAAAGAGGGAATTGACTCGGTGTCATGTGTCGGGGCAAGATAAGAATGCAAACGTCCATGCAATGTTATAATTTTGGTTTATGGTGTCTTGCAAAACTGCATAACACAAGATAAAGTCTTGATATAACTGATAACGAAGACGTAGCGAACAAATTTTGTGGAAAGTAAATATGATGAAAGTGAGATAGTTTACATACCACTAAATCAAGTTCCTTAATTATCTCCGGTCTCAACAGACTAAGTAGATATGACGCACGGGAGAACTTATAACCTAGAACAAATCATCGCATTAATTATCTACCACAATACATATATATTGGTGCATGGTGTGTAAAAACTAAAAACTAACAAAGATTCGCTCATTAGAAAATCGAACTCTAAAATCCAGAATAGCAAATAGTTTCTGACAAGAACCAGAATGAACTCTCAGGTAACTCCAGAGGGAACTAATTAACCAACCTGGAACAAGTTCCTCTGTTACAGCAGCTCCTCCTATGACATGCCTCCTCTCCAAAACTACAGTATCCAGCCCTGCCTTTTGTAGGTATGCAGCCTGTGGAGATAGATCACTGAATTAGAAATTAGAAACATTTTGGTAGAATTTACAATGTTACAAGTTCAGTACAACACAAAGTAGAAAATATCCTCAGCTGATTTCGTGTGATATTGTAAGTAACAACTGATCCCATTTCCCAGTCACACCGACAAAAACCGCAATGTGAGAAGGTGTAATTAACTTACAGCGACCAGACCATTATGTCCACCTCCCACTATTACTGCATCATATTTGTGTCGGGTGAGAGCCTGCCGGGCTAACTTAGCAATCCCCGCTGCCGCGACCATACCCTATACGAAATGGGTTGTATAATGTATAGTGACATGTCAGGGACCAGAGACACGGTATATTGAGGGACAGTGGAAATTGTATGAAAATAATAATAAAGATCAACTTATACAAAGTGTCCTCCCGATCAATCTAAAGCGCTTATTCGTTAATATAAATATCCTTTGCAAAATAAGCGATGTTATCGGACCTGGTGGGACTCCTAACAGTCGGAAAAAAATTGATTTGTTGTATATTTTAAGCCATCAAAGCCCGGAAGAGAAACAAAACAGGTCCAACTAGAGGCGCCCAATGTTTAAAAACTAGGGGTGTGGTAAACTGCACGTGAATGTGCGTTCAGAAGGTCAGTTAACCCGATTTTGATCAGGCCTGATCAGGATCATTCATATATCCTGATTACTGATCAGGAGGGCGGGATTGGGGCGCGATTATGATATGGGTGCCTTGCAGCGTGTTTACAGGTGTGCGCTACCAAAAAGAGTAAAGTCCATTTTTTCAACTGTTCACCCCCCAAAGTCGTGCACGGAATTGTTTTGTTAACGTGTAGCGCACGCCACCCAAATTCTAATTTTTATTAAACTTCAGTTTAAATAAAAATTTACACTTAAAAACAATTAGACCGACTTTTTTCAAACGGCTATAGCCACGCAACCACATGGCCAATTTGAGTAAACTAAACGGCATCTGATAGATAATCGATAGCACTAACCGAAAACCCCAAACCAAACCCTAACCAGACCCTAACGGGCAACCTTAACCCGTCTCAACCGTCAAAATTGAAAATCGATGAATTGTAATTAAAGGAAGGCCAGCGTTTTAAAATCTGCCAAAGTCGCATTTCAGCTGCTCGCTCTGGTCAATATGCGGCCGAAAAATGTTTAATTCGCGCGTTCCGTCGAAATACCCATTGCGGACGGCCCGCATTGGCTATTTTGACGTAGCGCGCGGATAAATAAATACTGCGACGGCTAAAAATATGTATGGCGCGCAAATTACACAAAAAATCCGATTCAAAACATCAAATTTTGAGAAAAAAGAGAAGAAAAAAAAGAATTTTGAGAAAAGTTGACTCTTTTTCTCCTCCGTGTGCCAACACAACACTATAATGGTACAACCGCACAGTCGTGTTCCGTTATATTTTCTTACACTTTGTGTTTCTGTAAAAAAAAAACTCTTTCTAGATGGTACACCCGCACACCAGGGACGGCGCTGGGCCCTCGGCCCAGCAAGTCCCTGGGTGTCCGGGGCCAGGGGCGGCAGCCTCGGTCAGGGGGCGTGGGGGTGAAACCCCCCTCAAGCAGGGTCCAGGGGCGCAGCCCCGGCGGGGGCGTATGGGGCAGAGCCCCCGCAGGCAGGGTCCAGGGGCTGCAAGCCCCGGTGGGGGTTGAGGGGGCGAAGCCCCCCGAAAATTTCGGACATTTTGAGGCGCTTTTAAACGATTTTAAGCATTTCTGAACTCCTTTTGTGAAAAATGGAAAAAAAGATGAAAGTTTCCTGATCACGAGAAAAAAAATCATCCGCGCGCTCACACAATTTTCTGGGTGAACCGGACACCCTGGTCACGTCAAAATGCACTGTGGCGCGCGAAAGAACCCTCTTTATGCTCTGCCGTGCGTTACAGGTGCGCGCAGTGAACCTGGGTGTCCGGCAGAGCTGCGGACACCCGGCTGCGCGCAAATCCAAAATTTCGCAGTTTTCACCGATTTTTTTCAAATTCTTTTTGTTTTTTTCTATTTTTCTTCTTTTCTCTCTCCGTCATTTTGGTCTGGGTGTCCGCAGACACCCGGACACCCACGAGCGCCGTCCCTGCCGCACACGTGTTCCTTTTATATTCTCTGGCTCTTTTTCTTGATTCAAACTTTCATCAACTACAACGTAAAACTATTTATTGAGTTTCAGCAAATGTCTATGTAAGAGCCCAGGAGGGCAGCAAGAAAATGACAAGCTCCGACGATGAAATGGATATACGGATCTACCTGCGGGAAACAGACGTTGAAGAGGAAGATATTCGATACTGTCAAGAACAAACGGTGGAGTGGGTAAGAGATATTAACCCTAACCGGTGGGTTCGGTGAAGTTGACCCGCGCCTAGTGCAGTGCGGACAACATGCAGAGGACGTATGGAATGATCTGAAAGTTCCCTCCAGGAACAAACTCAATGCTCTGAACAAGCCAGTGCTTTTAGACCTTGTGGAGGAGGCATGCCGTATTCTTATGGAACATACCTTCCCAGTTTCAGAACAGTTGTTAACAGTGGGTTACGAAACCTTGAAGATAAACCAGCTGGAGAAGGAGCTCAAAACACGAAGCGAAGAGCTAATAAAAACCCAGAGAGATCTGGTAGCTGCACAGGAGGAGCTGCTAAAAATGCAGAGACAGTTACTCGAAAAGAGAGAAACTGAAATCACCGCTGTTCAGACAACGGCACAGCATGAACTGAAGAGTTTTGCATCTGTTCTGGAGAAAGAATGTGCCACTGCCCTGGCTCCAAAGAAGATACAGTCGGCTATCGTTGCAGCTTCGGAGGACCGTGGGTGTAACATCATCATCCATGGCCTAGAAGAGAGTGCTGAGCTTGAAACTCAACTAAAGTCTCTTTTTACTGAGCTTGAAGAGGCTCCGAAAATGAAATCTGTGGAGCGCTTGGGAAAGCAGGCCTCATTTGCAAGACCTGTGAAAGTTGTGCTGAGGAGCAGAGAAGCTCAAATATCGATCCTGTCAAAGAAATGCCTGTTAAAAGGGACTGATAAGTTCGAAAAAGTTTTTATTTCTCCCGATAGAACTGAGGAAGAACGGAAAGAACGGAAGCAGCTGGTAGTTGAGCTGAGGGAGAAAATAAAGCGGTCCCCTGGAACCCACTACATAATCCGTGGAAAGAGGGTGGTAGAAGCACCAAGGGACGCTTGAACATTCATACAAACTAGTTCTGAACTCTAATCTAATGATCTAGTAGAGTAAAACCGCTTTTGAAAGCAGGAAGATATCCGTAAAGTTTTTTCTTTTATTAGTGTTATCTTACCAATGTATGCTATAAAGCGGTATATTAAATGTTAATTGATGATGATGATGATGATAAACCTCTTTTCTTTTCTGCACGACTTGAACATTTCCGAGGCTCCTCATTTTTCTTTTTCTCTCCACGATCCGAAGTAAAAATGCGGACGCGTCCGCATCGTCCGCATGGCAGAGCCGCCCCTGCGATCTGGGTGTTTCGTGGCCTGTTTATAGGTGCACGCTGGGAAAACGTTAAAATATGGGGCCTTTCATTGCTAACAATTCGTTGTTCTAGCGCACGACGGGTTAGGGCTATCCGTTAGGGTCTGGTCAGAGTTTGGTTTATGGTTATCGGTTAGGGCTATCGATTCTTTATCAGATACCGTTTAGTTTACTCAAATTGGCCATGTGGTTGTGTGGCTATAGCCGTTTGAAAAAGTCGGTTTCGGTGTACTCGTTTGGTAGCGTGCACCTGTAAACAGGCTGCAAGGCACCCACATTATAATCGCGCCCTGCACGCTGCCAAAAAAATTTATTCACTAAAATGGCTCTAACCGCCAAACCACTCAACCGTTTTGGCTAATTTAAAGTTTATCTGGTAGGAAATATCAAGGCCTAATCCCAACCCCAACCCTAACCCTACTTTAGCCCTAACCCTAAAAAACCGTTTGGCAGCACTCACGAAACACCCAGATTTTAACGCTGGCCAAAAAAGTCGGTCTTAAAAAAACTTAAAGTGTACTCTTTTTCATTTTTGCTAGCGTGCACCAGGCACCTGTCAATAGGCTGCAAGGCACCCAGATTATAATCGCGCCCGACTGTACAGCAAGCTCAGTCCAGATTTCCCTTTCAGATTTTCTTGACCGGATGGTAAAAAATTCCCGATGTTCTAGCAACTGATATGTTCGTGTTTTGAACGTTCGTGCTTGTATGTTCGTGTTTTGTTATGCTCGTGCTGTGTATCTGTACCACTTTTGAAAGTGAGCGAGTATGTCAAGCGTATGCTGTTGGCGCGTGCTCCATTATTTTACACTATATATAAATGATTATATTAAACTTACATACTGCCAAGTGCCACTATTAATGATTCCCATAAACAGTGGTTGATGTCTTGTGATGTTCCTGGCTGTAGTAACAATTCGACCAAGAACACTGAGCCAAAAGTCGAAAATCGCGGTTTCGTCAGGTAAGAGCTTAATTTTAGTTTCTGTGTTTCTGTTTTACATGTAATACCTTTATTCCTATTTCCAGACTGCGATAATTTCAAACACAATTTTCAGGTACTAGCGCACCCATTGGGTGCGCCTCAAGTAAGGGCTTTTTGATTACCTACCCGGCTTCGCCGGGTGGTTCTTTTCGCCCTTTCAACGTCAATATCACGGTTGCCATGGCAACTGAATTGGTAACTATGGGGACTGGCCTGTTAAAAGTCATTCGGAATATTAAGAATCTTCCACTGGAACTTCAGAAAGTGTGAATATAACAGCTTTACAGCTTTCGTCATATGAAGTGTTTTATGAAGGAGCAGTCTGTCGCTTAGATACCGCCTAACGAACGACCACCACTTCGACGTTCATCTCCAAATTATAATAGAGATTATACTTTACCGGCGGGACAAAATTCACCAAGGGGCCAGGAATGGGTCACACTGTGTGGAGTTAACTTGAATATCAAGCGATCCAAGATTCATATCTGTTCGGATCACTTTGCTTATGACCAATTTGTACGACCGGGCAGAGTAGAGCCCAATTGCAAGATTCGGTTGACAAAAACAGCTTACCCTGTTGACTGTTTTAAGGAACGAGGTATTTTTCACAAATTGCTATCACTAATTGGATTTCCGATGGTTGCCTAAAGTCTGTTTGATCAAATAGAAATTTTCTAATTTTCTAATTATCGTGTCTTCTTACTTTGCTAAATGTCATCAGTTGAGAGCGATGAACCGAACGACAGGCCAGACCGATCTGTAATCAGGAAACTGACCGACGATGAACAGGCTGCATTCCTGAAGGCGAGAAAGAAGGACATAGATTGGTTAGGATTTCCCAGATCTTTTTTGCTTTTAAATGTCCCCCGTCACACCCCCCTCTGGCCTTAACATCCCAGTATCCCACCTCTCTCTTTCCAGGTATGGTAATGATGTAAGATGGCATTCCTTCAAGAGGTCGGCTGAGCAAGGCCAAGGTGAACCGTTTCTGTAGAGCAACATTTCAAATAACAGCATGTAACAAACATCTGCCCAATAACACTCAGATCGCTGTGATCATTTATTGTTTATACACGTTTAAATAACATTTATTTTCAGTGCCGTTAGTTAATGGTAAGTTAGTGGTAAAAGCATGTTCCAGTGATAAACAAGACATCTATAAGTATACACATCAAGAAGAATGCTCTATTTGTGGTATTGCTTCCAAGGACAAAAGCAAACTTGGTAGACCGTGGCTGGCTTTTTACCACGTTAAAGACAGTTGGAAAAATTCACTTTTAAAGCATAATGTATTAAAAACGATTTGCTCAGATCATTTTAGACTGGAATCATTCCACAAGAGTCAGGCTGGGAAAATGGTACTGAAATCTTCTGCTATACCTGATGCTGAACTAATAGGCGATTCCTCGACATCGGAGGTAACACAAGAGTTGCCTAGCTTGACCCTCTTTCCCAGCGCCCCGGGTTTCAACAAAGCAATGCAAGAGAGACTGGAGAAGACATCGTGGATTCCTTTAACGTCCGATGACGAAAATATATCTTGCTCAATCTGTGGACTTGGTTCAAAAGACACTAGCAAGCACACTCATCGGAAGTGGTTATTCTTTCATGAGTTTACTTACAAATGGAAAGAGTGGATATATCGCAGTTTTCCTTCATCACGATCGCTAAAACATATCGTGTTTGGGAGATATATCTGTTCAGATCATTTTGGAAATGATTTTTACTTGGGTAATGCAAATCCCGATCTACTTAGAAAAACTGGATTACCTTATAGCGATCCTCGAAATAGCATCACTAAAAACAGGGATTTGGAAGATGCTGGTCCGTCAAATGATCCAGATGAATCACCTGAAGAAACGAACCATCCTCCTATTACAAGTGCAGTAGTAGCTTGGGATACCGATTGTGCTTCTAAAAATAGCATCACTGTTATAGATTTGGAAGATGACTGTCCATCTACTGATCCAGATCCAACACCTAAAGAGAAAGGCCCTCCCAAAAAGAAACCCAAAGAAACCCCTGTTGAGTTTACTGTTACCTCTGCTCTGGACATCTCTGAATCTCCTCCCTCTCCTCGACAAACTGCACCAGTAGATTGGGATACTGTTGAGCTGAACATTGAGAGAGACACCAAGGATGGTGGTGATGATGGGAAGGAACCACCTACCACCACGGAGACAACGAACCAAGACGTTTGCTTCCGATCCAGTATGTTCCTGGTGAAAGGGAATCATCGCTGGGATTGTCCCCTGTGCAGGGCACAAAGATCCACTAAATCGGAACTAGTGGAACATGTGACCGAGAAGCACCGTACAGATGGGTTGTGTAGAATCTGTGGAAAGTCGTATACCAGCCTCACTGTGATGCTGGAACACATGTATCTGGAACACCTTGCACGTGATGAGAGATACTGGTGCTGCAATGCACTGTGGGATTCACCAATCAGTTTCTCACGTCACATTTCTCTGAAACACTTTGTAGACCCCCGTATACCGGTGAGGAGTCCCTTCTCCAAGGACTGGAGGGTGGTTTGTTCGATTTGCAGAACGGGGTTTGTGTACCGAACTAATCTCTACCAACATCTCCATACCAGTCATGAGATTGCCGTTGAAGATGTTTTCAAAGTTGTCATCGCCTTCCAGATGCTTCACTTCCAGTTCCTTTACACGTGTACAACGTGTCCACGGGTGTTCTCAGATAAGCCCTCTGAGGGCCATACCCTGGACACGTGCTCCAAGATCCGAGATAAGTATGGGATGTACACCTCCTTTTGTGGACTGTGTCCTGATCGTAGAAGAAAGGCAGACAGCTCAATACCACAACTGGAGATGCCGCACGTGTTTTCACAGCGACACATGCCCTACTACGGATCGAGACCACAACTGAAAGTTAGGCGGTTCTTAGACACCGAACAAAAGAAGACATTTGTATGTACATTTGTTGGAGGAGAACGGGGTCCAGAACTTAAAATTGTGTGTCCGATACCGAGATGTGGTCAGACCTTTGGATATATCTCGTTTCTTACAAAACACTACATTTCCCTACATTGTCACAGACACTCCACAGACGTTAGGATAGAGGATGATGCAAGTGATGCAGCCAGCTCTGCTCGACCATTGAAATACCGAGGGGGAGAATGGCATAAACTCAGTCGAATCATTGGCTAGTTTTTATTTTCATGTATGGGTGTAAGTGGTAATCTAGTGTTTCAAGTTATGGTTCCCCGAACAGTATACTCCTTGCTGACCTCTATTTGAACAATGAACAGTGAACACTAAATGCAGTTTTTATGGTTTTTTAATCAATACGATTTCACTATAATCCATGGTTGTTTTCAATACCCCCGTAAACACGCTGCCTGATAATATCGTAGTCTGTGGGCTAGGCTCTCGAGCCTAAAGTTTATGCTTGAGATCCCCAAACCTTTATTATTATTCTAAGAATCTCTTCTGACCCCTCACACATTCCCTAGTAGCTATTATGAGCGGGGTTAAAGAAGCCATACTGAAGGAGTTGCGGGCATCAGACGTGCTGCCTATCAACAGTGAATCAGTGCAGACCCAGCTTTACGATTTGCTGCTCAGTACAATAAATAACGGTGAGGGAAACTCCTGCCTCCTCATAGGACCACGGGGCTCTGGGAAGTCATCCCTCGTCAATTACACTCTCGATAAAATCAGGAGTAACTGCATCACATCCTTTGTATTTGTCTATCTGAACGGGTATGTCTGTGAGACTGACCAACAGGCGCTCAAGGAGATTGCTAAACAGATGTGCTCAGAGGAGAAATTGGAGGATCTCAACTTGACATCCTTTGCAGCAACCATGACATTTCTCCTGGAAACCCTGAGCTCCGGGGGCAAGGGCAACCAATCGGTGGTGTTCATTTTGGATGAATTTGATCTGTTTACCCAGCACCATAACCAACACCTCCTGTACAACTTATTCGATCTATCACAATCCAAATCGACACCTCTTGCGGTGGTGGGTTTAACATGTAGACAGGATGTCATGGAGCTTATGGAGAAGAGAGTTAAATCCCGGTTCTCCCATCGCCAGCTCTACCTCTACGGACCTGACACATTTGATAGTTATATGGTGGTGGTGGAGGAACTGTTGTGCCCTTCCACCATCAAATCGTCATCGTGGTGTAAAGAGGTTAAAAAGACACTAAATGATACGGAGGGGAACAAGATTCGAGTTTATTTGGAGCGTATCTATAACTTCACCAGGAATATCAAAGTTCTCAAAAACATTTTGTTTTGGATTGCAGTGGACCTCGATGCGACTTCTCCCAAGATCAACATTGAGGGGTTTGAGGGTCGGTTGGTCAGTTATTTTAAAGATTCGGTGGCAGTGTTGATCAGAAGTCTGAGTAAGCTGGAGTGCAGTCTGTTGATTGCTATGGCTCGTCTCTCTGCTAGGCATGCTAACCAACCCTTCAACTTGGAGATGGTCCTCTACGAGTACAAGGAGGTGAGTTGGTTTTGATTTTGGTGGGCATATTAAGTGAGAGGAGGGTCTGGTTTTGGGGTAACCTGTATTATGGGCTGGGGGCATGTTGATGGAGAGGGGTCGTCAATTCTAAAAGTGCGGTTACGGTTAGTTTAGTTATATAGGAGCGAGGGTAGCTACTACAATAAGTCTTAGGGCCCCCTATTATCATATAAATCCCCTCTAACCACCCCATTCCCTCTCAGTTTGTTACGTTTGAAGGAAGTAAGCTGAACGCCATTCCTAATCGAGATCTGGCGGTGCGAGCAGTCGAGAAACTAACCCAATGCCAACTTGTCCGAAACTTGTCATCCCGGCAGGGAAAGGTTCAGAAGGATTACCGGCAAATGTATCTCAACGTGGATATCATGGACTTGATGACCATAGTGAAAACATGCAATCTCCCCAGTGCGGTACAAAAATGGGCCCAATCTACGCTCATGTTCACGTGATGTGTGTGTTACCATAGTAACATATGAAGAGTGCGTGACCATAGTGATATTAAACACAATTGTTTGTGTTTGTGTGAAGACTGTAGGTATGTAAAACTGACTGTGCGGAGAGTTATTTCTGTGTGTGTAATATGTATCGACTGTGTCGTATTTATTTGTCTACTACTGGACAGTTATAGTAGGTGTTGCCTTTGCGGAAATGACTTGAGAACCTTATTGAGCTCGAGTTTAGCAGTAGCGCTTAGCTGCGTACTTTATTTGCAAAGTACCTTAGACCTCTCTTCTCTGTCTTGGAGACAGTTTGAATTATTTGTTTAAATTTTATTTCACGTTTTTAACATTCTTATGCTAAGATATTACTATTTTATGTCCTAAACTATGACCTTTTTTTGCTAGCACTACCTGTCCACTCTCCCGACTACAATCCCCCGTCTTCTCTGGTTCATGCATTCCCAAATCTGACAACACTGACCACATACCTCACCCTATACTAATACCTCACTCCTCATCTAGCATGTAGATGGGTGTAGGCGGCGGCCAGGCGGTATGGCCGCACTACCTGTCTGGCTGGATTGCGGGGATAACTAACGTTACAATCACATTCCCTATCAACAAAGTCATCTTTAGACAACAAATCTATGGAGTCAACTTTAGAATGGCACTACGACAGGTATATAGAGCTTAATTTTGTGTCCATGATATGATTCTCTCTTGCATGGACATCACCGCTTGCATGGACATCACCGCTTTTTATCGCAAGATCTTCTCGCTTATCCTTATTATTCCCACCCCATCAGGTCCGTAAGGAGGGTGCATCAATGCTATTCCGAGGTCTCGCCCTGCCCCTCTGCAACAAGTCCGGACAGGTCTGCCTAATGTGGGGCCTCTACGAGACTTATCACCAGGTGAGAAAGGTTGCTATGGTTACCATGCGAGAAAGGTTGCTATGGTTACAAAATTCGATATTATGTTTGCTAATTGTTTCCAATTTTCAGAACATTTTATACACTTGTGACTCACAAAACTCTCTTGATTAAGTTAAAACAGCTCTGTTTTGGCTTCATTCCACCTTCCAACATGCACATTTCTCCTATCACTGCATATAATAATGTCTCACAGTTCACTGCATGTCTCACAATGTCTATTATTATCTCTACATTTCATCCGGAAAAGAGTACTCAAAGCACACTAGTTAGACACTCTTGATGGAATTATTGTATTTTCAGAAACATTTTACACTCTCCAGTACTGAAACTATATATATTTTCAGAAACTCCCTGCCAGTGTGTCGAACCCAACACAACGGACAATTCTCGCCTCATGTCTAACTGGTGTTAGTGAAGCCATGCTGGGGACGCCCTTTGAGAGGGGCCAGAGCTTACTTCTAACCCCGGCATTCCACGGGAAAATAAAGAACACTCTTGATCTACGGTAGGTAATTACTAATTAGGTAATTACTAATTAGGTAATTATGTAGTTTTGTGTTTCTTATGTGTGCTCATGATTTTACATTCTCTACTGAAGTGTGCTGTTGGTATTTGTAAATCCTACAAAAACTGAAACCCTTTCCTCTTTCTTTACCAGGCACCATCTGAAAAGTATTAGCATGTGGTATAGAGGACTTAGCTTGATTCTAATCCGCAACTGCACGACAAACTCCCTCTTCTTTCTACTGCGATCCCCACTCCGGGATTTGCTACCCACGGGATCTTCTAAACAAACCCGCTTCCTGAATGATTTTATCTGTGGAGCCATGCTAGGTATGTGTGTACTTGCCTAGCTCGACCCCTATCCCTTTACAAATGTAAAGGAGGGTTAGAACATGACAAGTGTGTCTAAGCTGTTGCCCAACCGAAAATTGCTTACACACTGTTGCACTATTATAGCTGCAGCTATATTAATGCAGGCCAAAAATATTTCACCTCTCTCACTCTGTGTACCCCTATGTATCTCTCTTTCTATCTCTCTATCTCTCCCATCAGGTGGTCTGAACAGCAGTTTGATATACCCTGTCAACGTGGTGAAGAGTTATCAGCAGAAACAGATGACCCGCCAAAACCAGTCCCTCATATCATCTTGCAAGGTAGGTGCTGAACCCTCCTTTACATTACCAACAGACATTGTCGAGCATTTTAAGGCAAGGTAGATAAATGTGTCATTGCAATCAATCAAACAAACTTGTAAGCATTTTATTTGTTTTGTTCAACTCTAACTTGGCAACATTTTATACTCTGTGAGATGTTTGCAAATTCTATATCTCATTAATTCACAACTCCACCCCTAGGCAGTGTTGGTAGAGCGGAACTACAAGATAAGATCCATCTACTATGGGGTCCAGCTAAACTTCACTCGTGCACTAATAACCTGGGGGATAATTAATGCAACCTATGAGTTTTGTATGTCAGTTTTACAACCAAGGCAGGGATACTAGAGAGTACGTTAGGTAGATGGATTAAAGGGGAAGGGAGAGTTGTCGACGATAGTGTTGATTGTTCTCCATATCGGAGTTGCTGATATATTACTAGGGACGTGATTTTCCTATATTTTGAGAGAAATACTTTTGGAATTTTTATCACTCATATTAAACAATTAATAGTTCGCATATTATATTAGAGCTATTAAAGTTTTGTGATCGTTTGTGTGTGGTATTTGTTAGCATACTTTTTATAAGAAAATATTTTGTCGACATGGGAAAGAGAGATATTTTGTACCTAGTTCTCGTGATTTGTGACACTTTTTTAATGTAAACCAAACCTTTACAAAGACCCCATTGCATTATTTTCGATAAGATGTGAGTTAATTAATTGATTGATTGATTGATTAATTAATTAACTAATAAGGAGCTAGTAACACAGAGCTTGTGTGTGTTTCCAGGTATGGCGACCAACCAACAACAACAGCCCACAAAAAACATGGACTCCATTCAGTGTGTCGAGGTTACCAGCCAGGTAGGACACTTCGATACTTGGGGGCCGTGGCCTGTAAGCGAGGCCAACCTGGCTTTCCCCAACCCTCTCTCTCTCTCTAATTCCTTCCCTCTCCCTCTCTCTAACCCCATCCCCCAGGTGATAATGAAGATCACAAGGAACTGTCAGGATGAACTTGACAAACAATTGGACCCCCACGTCAGTGGAGTGCTACTAGGGTTGATCAATGAAAACAAGAGGGTGCTAGAGGTGACACACTGCTTCCCCCTTATGAACAGCGACACTGATGAGAGCATGGAGATTAGTAAGTGAGGGGACATGAATATATTAAAGTGAGAGTGGACCGGATCAGAATTGGACAAGTTTGTTGTAGGTAGTAGAGATTAGCTTTCCGAGCATTTTGCGTTTTTGCCGCTCAAAATCGACCCACCCATCACTGAGATATTTTTGTTATGTTGGGAGAATTCCTGCTGGATCAATATTTATCAAACAGGATAGAAACAATCCTTGTGTTTTACTAACACATTCTTTAAATTTTTGATATACTTGCTTGCATTGCCCTGCTTCTGTGCATGGACATGTCAACCTCACTGCTTATATTCAGAATGTGTTAGTAAAACACCACGATTGTTTCTATTCTGTTTTATACATACTGATTAAACAGGAGTTCTCCCAACATAACAAAAATATCTCAGTGATGGGTGGGTCGATTTTGAGCGGCAAAAACGCAAAATGCTCAGAAAGCTAATCTCTACTACCTACAACAAACTTGTCCAATTCTGATTCGGTCCACTCTCACTTTAATTCGTTGTCAGTAATTTTTCAGTAAGTAAGTGAGGATTTCACATAATGTTCCATACTTCCCCAACTCCAATGTTGTCAACACTCGCCTGTATCTTTACCCTCCAAAAAGGATGGAGCCCTATATTTTGGAGATTTAATTGTTTTTATTTACTGTTTACATGTTTTTTTAAACACCTCTCCCCTCCAGATAGGGAGCACATGTTGGAAATGGAGCGATCTCTGCGTTCTGTAAACATTGACTACCAACAGGTACCTATAGCCTCTATCTCTCTCTCTCTCTCTCTCTCTCTCTCTCTGTCTGTCTGTCTGTCTGTCTGTCTGTCTGTCTGTCTGTCTGTCTGTCTGTCTGTCTGTCTGTCTGTCTGTCTATCTCTCTCTCTCTCTCTCTCTCTCTCTCTCTCTCTCTCTCTCTCTCTCTCTCTCTTTTCTCTCTCTCTCTCTTTCTCTCTCTCTCTCTCTCTCTCTCTCTCTCTCTCTCTCTCAGGTTGGTTTTTACCAAAGTACCTACCTGAACACCCACTGTGACAGAAACTTTTTGGACAGCGTGTTCGATTATCTAGAGGAAATGAATGAAGCCATCGCCATCATTTATGGTACAGTTATCATTCCTTTGAAATTGAGTTCATGTTATGTTTCACGATCATAATTGAATTTCGAATTGAACCCATTTACTCACTCTCATTTTAAAAACATGGTACAAGAAATTCGTTATTCTCGGGAACTATAAAATCTCATTTCTCTCAGATCCTCTGAAGACAAAATTGGGACATCTGAGTCTCCGAGCTTTCAAATTATCTAATGCCGCCTTTAACTTGTATAAACAAGAGAAGGACTTCACTGCCGAGATGCTTCGTGATAAACTGGTCACATATGAGAACCTTTTCCAGGTAAACTAGTAACTACCCACAGTGTTCAACTCATAAATTTTAAAAGTATAGCGTCCTCATAGCACGTCCTCATAGCGCTTCTTTCTTATTTGTGTCTTGTGTACATAAAACTTCATATTTTGTGTCCTGTTTTATAAAGATGAATTTCTCGCAGGAGATCCCAGTTGTTGTTAAGAACAGCTCCCTGACTAACGTATTACTTTGTGAGTTGGGTCATGTTCAGGACACCACAAGCTATTTCACCCTCCCTACCAGGTGTGTAGATCTCTCTCTATCTCTCTCTCTCTCTCTCTCTCTCTCTCTCTCTCTCTCTCTCTCTCTCTCTCTCTCTCTCTCTCTCTCTCTCACCCCAACTACATCCATCTCAGTTCGTATCTGGAGAAGAGCATGCAGTTGCTGTTGGGTGGTCTCGACGAGATTAATCAGGATCTACTAAAGATCAACAAATTCCAGAAGACCGTCTATAAGAAACAAACCGATATGATGAAATACATTCAAGATAGGGTAAGAAATATAGCGCCAGAGAGATACGATCTCAATACGATTACGGGAGTCAGATATGAGTAGAAAGTAAGACTGATATCAAACTTCCCTTTTCTCAGAAAGAAGAGAATGATAGGATGATCAGAGAGGGTCTGAAACCCCTGCCTGAGGAAGATGTTAACGAACTTTTCAAGGATCCTGCCCCTGTTGGTCGTCTTGAGTCCCTTCTCTCAGCAAACAGGGTAAGTCACGTGATACGCGCTCTATCGCTAGTTTGGGGCGCGCAGTTGCGTGAAGAGTATAGTTGTCTTGGCGCGCGGTTCCCAAAGTGTGAGAATTTTAGCGCGACGGTTTCACAATCTAATTTTGGTCCGACTGGAAAACAGCCAACTCCAACCAAAATACAAGTTACCCCAGTTTTTAGCAATATTTGTCTTACCTCAACAACTGATCAACCCCTCCCTTTCAGATAACATCGCACTGTGATATGATCGAAGAGCACGTGAAGTCCGGAATTGGGAAGCTATACCTCGCTGACTCGTTCATGTCTTAACTTATTAACTGCGTTTAATTCTTGTTTTTATCAACCCCTTGAGATAACGTGTTTTTTATTTGGACTTAACCTTCATATATTTGACCACTCTAATTATTAGTCATGACACAAGATCAAGGGACAGATCAAGTTTTCCCTGCTGTCACCAGTGTTACCCGAAATATCTTTTGATATTATCCACGGACCCGATTCACCAACACACTCCTATATATTTCATGACTCGCTTTGTCTACATGTTGTTTGCCCTGTAGCTACTCCGAGAGATACTTTAGAAAAGTCTCCCTAGTAGAGTATTGGAGAGACTAGTTACAGCAGACCTTGTTGTGGAGAGATGTATATTATCTTGTTATCTTTGATCCTTGTTACCGCAGGTAATTTATTGTACTAGGAGCGGGGGTGCCAACCACACAGACTGCATAACAGTGGTACTCCGTTATATATTGAGCCACACGCATAGCGCTCCCCTTGTGTCGTCCACAGTGTCAGGCGACTTAGCGTGGTTCACAGCGTCTAAAAAAGCATACATTGTTAGTTTTGGACGCTGGGAACGACGCATGGGGGTTGAAATGTTCCCAGTTTGTCGGCTCGTGTGTTGTAATTGGGTCAATGTCAGGCCAATGCTCTGACCGCTGTTCTCGTCCGTCAATGCCTGAGGTGTACCACCAACAATAACGATATATATCACCCCCAGTTCGAGGGAATGCGATCTGTCCGCTTCCTGATGAGTGGAGGTATGAGCTGACCCTGACACCGGTCTCAGAAACAGCAGCACTAACCACAGATGGCACAGCAATGCTACATGACGCGACCATCTTTGTCGAGTGTCAGGTAGGGGTCAGATGTTGTTGAGTCAACAAGTCAGTATGTATAAGATGGACGCGTGACAATGTGCTCAGAGTTGTTGAGGGGTGGAGAACAACAAGCTAGAGCGGGTTATCCAAACAGGAGTTTAGTTTGTTGGGCGAGAAGCCTCCGGCCCTATGATCTCAATACGATCCACAACTTCTCCCCACATATTATTACTCAATAAATCCCCACCTAGATAAGCACGTGGACGTTCCAAAACAGGTTCCGGAACATTGAACCCGCCAATGTAGGCGATCTGAAGGGTAAAGTCAAGACATTTTGGGAAGACAATTATGGCATGAAGGATGATCCAAGATGCATTCATTCGTGAGTATCATCTGTCTCTTCTCTTTCCACCCCCCCCCCTCTCTCTCTCTCTCTCTCTCTCTCTCTCTCTCTCCCTCTCTCTCTCCCTCTCCCTCTCTCTCTTTCTTCCACAAACCTTTCACTCTTCAGGGTTGGGGACCACATTGACTACCTGGGAAAGATCGATGAAAAGAATCGCCCCGCGGGAAGTATAACTGTCTACTGTAACAATGGCATATTTTACCCTGACATTTTCACCAACTTTCGGTCCTTCTGTGCTGAAGGGTGTCCAAAAATACCTGCTGTAAGTTTTAGAGAGTTTTGGAGAGTTTTAGATGGTATTTTGATAAGTTAAGACTTGATCTTGGTTGGGTCTCATTTTTTATTTCAAACGCAACCCGGATCCGGGTCCCGGGATCAAGTGCTCATTGTCAGAGTATTGGCCTGACAGAGTCTTTCATACAAACCCCCTATTTTAACAGTTTGCTCCATGCTATAACAGTCCACACCCATACACTTTGTCCTTAACATGGTTGTGTTCTGTCAAAGCATTGGCCTGAAAGGTTTTGTTCCTAGGCATTGTTGTGTATTATCATTAACATGGTTGTGTATTTAGTCCAAAAACCAATTAAATAAATTAGTTTGGATGCCCGGGCCCATTTGGTGTCACGGGGGTAAAACCTTTAGGCTACTGTCATAAATAATGGCATATCTCGTTTATTTTTCAATACACATCTCTCGTTTTTCTTTTCTCTTTCTCTCCATCCCTCTATCTCTTTCTCCCTCTTTTCCTCTTTCTCCCACTCTCCACCTCCATATTTCCCTCTTTCTCTTTTTTTCTCTCTTTTATTTATATTTCTCTTACTATCTCTCCGTCTTTCTCGATATATCTCACTCTTTATATCACAATTTGTTTTTCTTTATCTCTCTCGATATTCATCATTTATGACAGTAGCCTAAAGGTTTTACCCCCGTGACACCAAATGGGCCCGGGCATCCAAACTAATTTATTTAATTGGTTTTTGGACTAAATTTCTGTTCTTTTTGGTGTAATAAATCGACTATTTTGAGTCGGAATATACCCAAGAAAACGTTTTAGGGTCAGCCGAAGTGGAAATTTTAAAGGGTACCGTAAGTTGGGGTAACTTTGTACCACTTTTTAGCATTCTCCTAAAATAACTCCTTGCCAGAACCACACTCGAAAATTTTTGGACCAAATAATCCCGTTCCAGACCTAGTACACCAGATATAACTAGTGAAATTTTTGGTCCCCTCTCATTTAATTACATTAATTAACGTGTATTTTAGTGTAAGTGGGGTTTTAGGGCATGGGGTAACTTTGGAATGAGGGTGGGGTAACTTTGGACACCCGTCCAAAGTTACCCCACGATAGTAATATTGGAACAAACATAAATCCGAACATTTTGCAATGATAAATAAATGAACATAAAATGTTTAAATGGGGTTTAAATGGGCCAATAAATTAAAAAAGTACAACAGGGTGATGTCGACCCAACTTTTTTGGGTATGAGGAATGATGAAACTAGCAACGAAATAAAATTTCAGCTCAATCGGACTTGATTTAGAGGTTGCCACATCCGGTCTGAAACCCATCACTGCACACTTCAGTAATTTGGGGTTCCTCATCCACCCTGTAGTTTTAAGTTTGGTAGAGTGTATTGGCCCTCTAGGCGAATTTGTTAGTTCTTTTTACTGAATTGGATAGACAGGAAGTGGTCTACTTATGGGTACTGGCTAAATAAAGGAGTTTTGGTATCTCCATGCTCCTGCATAGATTGTCTACAAGAGCTAAAACATTCGCCTAGAGATCCAATACCATCTAACAAGCTACAGGATAGATAAGGAACCCCAAATTATTGAAGTTTGATGGGTTTCATGCCGGATTTCTGTGATTTAGCTTCATAAAATACTCCAAATCCTAGTTTTTTTACTAACATATCGAATAGATGGATGGAAATGGGCGTTGAGTGGGCTGAATCTTGGTTATATGGCCCTAAACAATTCAGAGAGGGTCTAAGGCAACTCTGCAGACACCAAAAGTACAAAACCTGTAGTGTGGGGTAACTTTGGCACCCCGTCCAAAGTTACCCCAAATTCAAAAAATGGTGGGGTAACATTAGCCACCCCTATTAGTCTCAATTAAAGTAATTGATCGGGTTTGAAAAATGGTGCCCCGAATTATTTGATCGAAACCCCTCCACTCTATGGAGCAAACTTGATTCGGTCATTAGCCCGGTCAAATCTATGGTACCCATTTTGATTTGAACATTTTTAGCGATTTTGACATCAATTATGTTTGCCCCTAATTAGGAGTTAATTAGCATAGAATTGAAAAAATAATTGTACCGTTAGTTAGATATTTGTGGGTCAATTACTTGTACACCCAAAAATTATGCCAAATCTGTCGTTATCTGTTGGTAATTTTGGACAAAAGCCAAATTTTGAAAGTGTCCAAAGTTACCCTGCAAAACAAAGTTACCCCAGATTACGGTATGCATAAAATCATGAATTTGAGCATAAATATGCAAATAACGGCTAAACGGTGCGAGATACGAATTTTTGTCCGGGGGACGACCCCCCACAAATCGACTATTTTGAGTCGGAATATACCCAAGAAAACGTTCTAGGGTCAGCCGAAGTGGAAATTTTAAAGAATATGCATAAATTTGAGCATAAATATGCAAATAACGGCTAAACGGTGCGAGATACGAATTTTTGTCCGGGGGACGACCCCCCATAAATCGACTATTTTGAGTCGGAAAATACCCAAGAAAACGTTCTAGGGTCAGCCGAAGTGGACATTTTAACGGTTATGCATAAAATCATGAATTTGAGCATAAATATGCAAATAATGGCTAAACGGTGCGAGATACGATTTTTTGTCCGGGGGACGACCCCCCATAAATCGACTATTTTGAGTCGGAATATACCCATGAAAACGTTTTAGGACGAGCCGAAGTGGAAATATAACGCAATTAAGTTATTAAAATGAATAATTAATGAATAATTAATGAATAATTAATGAACTATGGCGATTTCGAAGTTTTCACATAGCCTATACCACGCCAAATAATGCAAGGAACCAATGTTCCAAACGGCAAGTCTCTACTATTTCTGGTTTCCCGTCCCCTCCCTTACATTTTTGCATTTTGGGACCCCTCTGGCAAATTTTTACCTTACATCCGATCATTCTGAAATTTTGTATGCCTCTTCTCCTATATGAGGGCCCTTAGAGTACAAAATTTCATCCCTCTAATTCATCTGGAACATGCATTTTTAAAGCATCAAAAACCCCGAAATTTGCAATGGTATATAGTAGCACTGGCAGGTTAACGCGCTTGTGTGTAGAAGTGTTGCGTGTGCTCTCTCTTTTATTTTTTGAGTTAGAGGGTATTTCTAAGGTGGGGGCTCTGCCCCCACACCCCCGTTTAAGGTGGGGGCTGCGCCCCCACACCCCCCTTTTGGGCCCGGGGCACTTGCCAGTGCTATGATTATCATTAACATGGTTGTGTATTATCATTAACATGGTTGTGTATTATCATTAACATGGTCATGTGTAATTCCTAGGCTTGGTTGGGTAACTATAACTACGATGTGGAATACCCCAAGGGCTCTCTATCCCTGGACAACTTTAAAGCACCCGTCCAACGTCTACCAACATCCAGTACGTATAGTGGAGCTGCTGTATGGCACCGCGCCAGACCCCGTTTTGATTTCCTTCTCTCCCTACCCAATGTCCCTTTTCTCTCCCTACCCAATGTCCCTTCTCTCCCCCTACCCAATGTCCCTTCTCTCCCCAGATATCTTGTTGAATTGTCACTATGGTTTCTCCCCCCACTCAATACCCCCCCCCACACAATGTCCCTTCTCCCCCTGCAGAGATCTTGTTGAATTGCCACTATGGTTTCTCCCCCCACTCAATACCCCCCTCCCCCCCCCCCTGCAGAGATCTTGTTGAATTGCCACTATGGTTCCCCCCACTCTTCTCCCTTCTCTCCCTAGTCCCTACCCAATGCCCCTTCTCTCCCCAGAGATCTTGTTGAATTGCCACTATGGTTTCTCCCCCCACTCAATACCCCCCCCCCCCCCACACAATGTCCCTTCTCTCCCCACTCAATACCCCCCCCCCCTACCCAATGTCCCTTCTCTCCCCCTACCCAATGTCCCCCCCCAGAGATCTTGTTGAATTGCCACTATGGTTTCTCCCCCCACTCAATACCCCCCCCCCCTACCCAATGTCTCCCTGCAGAGATCTTGTTGAATTGCCACTATGGTTTCTCCACGACGAATGGAACTAGCACAAAACCTAGTTGGGTGTACTGCACAGATAACGGGTACCTACCCGAAGCTATAGCCATGAAAGACCCCGACAAAGAAGAATATACCGATGCCAAGAATTTAGCCTACCATACGTGCACGGGTGAGAAACTAACATGCAAAGTCGGGCCCCGATTTACTAGAATGCTCGGGGATAGGGTTTGGCGCCCGGTAAACCAGGCCAGGTAAATCGGGGTCCTACTGTATCTGACACGGATAATATCCCATTGGATTTCAGAGGCATTCTGCTCATACCTTGAAAAAGGTTTCTTGAAATACCTCGACCAAAACGCGGAGTTTTTACGTCAGCCGACCCGAAACCGGATTAAATTTTGCCACCCGCTGGTCTCAGGGCCTCCAAATATGTCAAAATATGTCTGAATTGTCATTTGGGGTCATTTAGACCTTTTAATTACATGTAATTACCCTTTAATTACATGTAATTACATTTTAATTACATGTAATTACTTCCAATTACATTCCAATTACTTCAGCACCTCGAGAGCTTTCGAACGCACCCTAGAACATCTTTCTACTCCTTCTAATTGCCGAGTTCTGTATACCCCTTATTTTGACTGTTTTTCGCGTCCTACCCCTTATAGGTTTGGGTATGGCCATCGCCACACCCCCTATACGTCGCGGGACCTCGAGACCTTTCCAACGAGCCATAGAACACCTCTCTACTACTTCAGGGGGCTTCAAAACTTTCACTCTAAAAATATCTATGGTTATGGTTATGGTTTATGGTTTATGGTTTATGGTTTTATGGTTTTTTTTTCATCTGGTATTAAGGGCCTGTCGGCTCGGCCCCGTTGTTTTAGTTTTAGGGGGGATGTTTTAGGGGGGATGGGTTGAGTTTGGGTTATATTCGGGTCGGGGGGCCTTACCAGGCCCCGAATAAACGATATAATTAAGGTTTTTCAATTATTATACTCAAATACTACGCAGCTGGATGTATTGACCCAGCGAAAGCTAAGAACTTGAACGCGTATTATATCGGAGGTGGTCCTGATGGCAGCACCGGCCTTTTTAAAGAAAAAAGTTCTGGTAAGTTTTATTCTTTGTGTGGAGGTAATATTTTGCCTTGTCCGACCCTGTCTCACCGCACCCTGGACGATGTGTGTGTAACCCTCGTTTTTGCAGTTACAATAGTGTGTAACCCTGGATTGACTCTCCTTGGCTCCGCCTTCCGTGCTTGTCTACTTACTAATGATGGGGATTGGAAAAATAAGTACGGGGTCCAACGTAAGTTTGAACAGTCGCTATCAGAGTATTGGCCTAACACAGCGAGAACTGTGATCAGAGGCCTGAAAAAAACAATCGGCGATACTTGAGAAAACCTTTCTCTGTCTTTAGAATCACTTATATCCAATATCACTACCACCCCGGCCCTAACACCACACAATTTTCTGCAGGTAAAAAATTAAACGACGACCAAAAAGGGCTATACTGGGACCCCACTCTAAACACAGTATTTTGTAAGGGGACAGTAGCGAATGACACTTCAGGTTCCCTAGCAACCACATATCCCTCTCTCATGGCAACGGTAACTATGGTTACCATGGCGATGGTGACGTCACGACTAATGACGTAGTGACCAACATACTGAAAGAGACTCGCATAAAAAGACAGTTTTTTAATTTAATATTATTCGTTATTTATCTGTCTGGCGGCGCCGACCCGATCTGAGAATCAACGACGCCAGGCATTTATTTCTAATGTCAATCAAATGTTGAAAGATAAAAGTAGAGTTTAATTTTGCCATGGAGACATGCTACTGCAGGTACAGCACCATGTACATTAAGTTTGTTCAGCACGGATCAGAATATTTATCCAAATTGTGACGAACTGTTTTATTGGTTGTGTCGTTTCATGGTTGCTAAGCGAGGAACTGTTGTATTGGTTGCTATGGGTCGTTTCATGGTTGCTTAGCGACGAACTGTTGTTATCCAGGTCGTTTCATGGTTGTTAGACGGCTGTAACAGGTAGTCGGTCCACAGACCGGGGAGAGTTGAGGCGTGGGGAGGCGTAGGACACCTCGGACCGGTTGGTTCGCAATCTATAAATAGAAAGGGGAGGTGTGTTATTCTGAGTTGGTCCTAAAATCCTGTAATACAGTCCTATAATAGAGTATTTTGTTAGGTATAGCTGTGGAGCTACTGCATCGGCGTCTAAACTGTATACTCAGGCTGTACACAATGTACTGCCAGCTACTTACTGTGTCTCAGATTGTTTCATGTGTAGTTTCTTCAGTGCGTGTTTCTCACCAACACAACACAACACGTTCCTTAGTGCCTGTGTAACGGGGGAAATGAAAGTTTTCTGGTTCACAAATAGGTCGCTTAGTATAAAACATGTGTTCTAGATGGGGCGCAAAATATAACAGACTGCACATTACTGACCGAAACAAATCGTCCCAACCCCAAATCGTCCCAACCCCACGTTGTACCCAGTGGGTACTACCTACCGTTCTAAGTTGCTTGTTGCAGGAGCAGAAGATGAGGGTGCCAGCATTACAGTTGAGGAAGAATAGCACTACCCCGATCTGATTTGGTATGTCCAAACCTGTTGGGGGAGAGAGTTTTGTTGTATGGTTTTGTTTGTTTTTACCATGATAGCCATGTTGATCTCAGTCACCTAATCGCTTAGGATTATTAGGTTGATATAAAATGAGAGTCTAACCTTCATAATTTCCACCAGGACCGTTGATATACACACTGAGGGCAATGATAAAGATTGGCAGCATACAGATCAGGGATATGGAAATGACAGCTGTTACCACCGCCGTCGACTTGATACTGGAAATGAGGTAAGGGGGTTATAGGGGGTACGAGATACTGCAATCGAGAGAGGTTGGATCAGTGATTGCTATCTGATCAGAATCAAACCGGGGAGCATAATAGGACACAAATAAAGAAACGGGGCTAGGGAAGGGGGAAATGGGGCTAGTTGGAGTTGGGCACTTACTTGGATTTCGCCTTGTCAATAAGGGAACGGTTCCCTGCGTATAGAGTAACTGCAAGGTGCCCAACACGTCTATCGTTTGCCCTATGTGAGAATTTAATTGTGTCAGAATGGCCATGTCTTCACAAATTGTGAAGTGTAATGTCTCTTTCTACCACCCTGACCCAACACCGAGAGAAGAAGAAGACATTCCTAACAGTCCCATGAAATTTGGGATATTTAATTTGTGTATTCCGTACCTGGCAATGGTGTAGATGAGGATGTAGCTGATACAGATGGTTGTTAGGGGGATGGGGAATGCACCGACAAAGAATATCAGCATGTAGTCGTGGAAGGTGATCGAGATGGCACATGTGTAGGAGTTCATACTGAACCTGGGAGAGAATACTTGGTTAGTTCGAGAAATGTTCTACTTGTATCAAATTCATGTTCAGTTATTTCAGATTAATTAATTTCAAATAATATCAAATAACAAATAATTATCCACATCATAGTAGCTCAGAGACGTCTCAATCGTTTCTTGCTCCTCTTATCCATAGACCTTAGCGGTGTCTTCTGGGCTTCAAGGGGTGCTGTATCAGATATCCGGGAGGTGTCAGGGCTAGGGGTTGCTGCGGGTCGCTTCCTGTCCATCCGGGCTGCGACAGGTGTCCTAAACTTGGGGCTAGGGCTGCTACTGGAGGCAGGGGAAACGTTCAGGACAGTTAGGGGTCCAAGAGAGGTAGCACGATCAGGTGAAGGGCTGGCGGTCAGATTCTCCTGATCTCCTCTTCGTGTCCGGCGGAGTATGGCTATGGAAGCACGTTGGAGAGGTGTCACTAGGGACCGGAGTGTAGAGCAGGTGCTGGAAGTCCTGACCAGGTCAGGGAGAGGCAGGTAGGATAAGGATGTGTGCTAGGAGTTCCACTGGCAGAATCAGGAGAGAGGGGGAGTGAGGAGGGGGTAGGAGAGGATCTGAGGCGGCGGGCGGAGTGAATTCTTAGGTTAGGAGATATCCGAGGAGTATTCATCTTAGATTGTTAGTTGTTGGCAGTGAAGAGAGAGGAGAGATAGTGATTGATGATATCTGGATGTGACAGTAGGACTGCTTATAAGAGATATCTGATTAACAAGCAGAGATAGGGAATGCCCTAAACGCACCCCGTATCACATGGCGGGTTAGGAAGCGGGTCACGTATCTGGTGCGAGTTGAGAACACGATATACCCTGTTGTTGTTAGGGAGATCTGAGATCACGTGATCCGAGTACGTGTTAATCAGATCCTCTCACTAATCAGATCCAGCATCCTTCCACTAATCAGAATCGGGGTCCCATCTCACTTGCACTAATCATAACTAAGATCCTCTCACTAACAGCAACATGGTTCTAGGATAACATTACTCAACTTCGATCTGACCCTTATTGACCGGGGTAACGAGCACGGTATTATATCGGGGTCAATCATCATTTCTATTTCTCGCGAGAATGCCGAGATTCGAGAACATGAACTACACACTGTGTACCTGTAGTGATTGTAGCCCATTGCGGGTGGTAGGGAGAGGGCTACAGAGAACAGCCAGATGGCAATTAGGGCACCAACTATCCGGGAACGGGTTATCTTTCTGTGGTAGTTCAGAGGAAACATCACATACATCAACCTGCAAATATAGTGGGGGTGAGGTTTGGAGTAGTTTAGCAAGTATATTATTAAAGGTCGTTCTGATTGCTATACGAGTTCTGAAATCTGAGTTGGGGGTTGATAAAAAGCTAGGGTCAGGAGTATGCTACTATTGTGGACCGTTAGTTATGATCAGATAAACCCACCTATCGATAGCGTACAATCCCAGAGTCCAGATACTGCAAACTGCCACTGTGTTATCCACCACCCCAAATATAGAACACAGGGTACTCTGGTCCTCTTCATCTAGTGGCCAGGGGAATGAACCTCTCAACTGGATAAGAGAGAAGATGTAGGGGATATAATCCTAATACTGAGAAACATATGTTCTATTATTGACTTGTTATTTTCTGACTCCCCCTTACGGGACGAAGAGAGAGAGAGAGGGTCGAACAAGGCAAGTATGGGATAAGAAATACATATAGAGAATTGGGAAACATATTCTGATTGAAATATCGATAGTGGGTCCAGTGCACACAATTGCTTACCCGTGACACGATGGATGCAACAAAATCAATCCCTCTCGTTGCTCTCTTACCCGTGACACGATGGATACAACAAAATCTAACCCTCTCCTTGTGGAGCTCTCTTACCCGTGACACGATGGATACAGGGATGGTGATGACGATGGTACAGGAGTTAACAAACACCAGGCTCATAAAGATCATGTTGCTGATACTGCCCCTGAAATACACGTGTTGTTACTGAACAATGAAACACATGTTAGTTAGATATGTTGAGTTGTACAACAAAGTTAGAGATGGTAACTTTGCTCCCCCCATAGTAGCTCTGGAGAAGGTATATTGGAAGCCACCCTTACCGGCGTGAGTTGACTTGTTCAGAGAGAGTATTTGAACGAAGGTGTGATGTGTGAGGTGTGAGGTACAATATACCTTATTTTCCTGTGCCTCATGAAGGTCAGTGTGATGAGGATATTGAGTGTCATCCCCACTACAAATATCACACAAAAGTACACCAGGTAGAACGTCTCTAGGGCATCGAACTCCTTCTTTATCATCGTGTGAAGGATTCTTTAATTGCTATTTAACTAGGGAGTACTAGTATTAAAGGGTCATACTCATGGTGTGGGATCATAAGAGCTAAGTATAGGGTCATTTTGGACAAGAAAGAGAACATTTTTACAGTACTCAAAATCAATCAAGATTCAAAAAATCTCGGCTTTAAACTATCTCACGAGTCACGCGTCGCATCAGCTGTGCCAGAGTTCTATCAATTAACAACAATAAAGATGCAAATGTTGGAGATTCTCCAGCAATTCGACAAGCTTGACCAGCTGCATCGATTGATAATGCCTGCTGCAGTGACGATATAACTGGTTGACAATTCAGGTGCTGACATGAATAGCAAACACAGAATGACGCTCGATTTTTATGATGATTTTGACTCGATGCAAACGATAAATACGTAAATAACTCAAAATTTTAGTTATTGACGTATTTATCTTTTGCATCGGGGGATGTTGAAACTAAATACATAACGCAGTTACAAACTAAGTCTGCTGTCTCCCTCACATCGGCTGGCCGACTGATTCACTAGTTGCCAATCACAATTTCATGGAACGATGACAAAATCAAGTAATTACAAGTGCAGGTGCAGGATCAAGCCGCCCCACCCTATCCCTCTTTTCACGTATAGACGAGCAAATGTCAAATGTCAATCACAATAACTGGGAACATTTCGAACTTAAAATGAAACTTTTCGGGGACTTTTGTCATAAGCTAAAGCCTGCAATCTTGAATGTCTAACTCTACTGCAGCTGCACGACCCAGCATTATTATTATGCGACAAAACTAAAAACGTTTAAAGCAGATTATTAGTCGCAATATGAGGTAAGGACTAGACATGTTAAAATGTGGCGTGACCTGAGTCTCCCACTTTCTCATTTTCCTTCCACAATGACCCTATATTTCTTATCCTAAAACGAGCTCGTGGAATCACTGTCATAATGTGACATGATCTTCTGGATATTCTAGATTATCTTTACAAAAGGGGTTACTTACTCAACAAGGATTATCATGACTGCAGGGGGTTTTTAAACATCATTTGATAGTTATACAGAATAATAATAATCCAGAGCCATCTGAACGTCATGAAAAAAATGTCAGCAGAATTTCACTGCTGCAGCTAATAATGACGTACCGGGGGAATCCTGCAGAGCTGGATTGTAAAACTCATTGGTGTATGGAGTCCGAATCGATTTAGCGTTTAAAATATATGCGAATTTATAGATAACAGCCAGTAGCTCCCTTCTCTCTGGTGGAACGATGGGTAATCTACTTGTTTACATCGCTCACAAAGTGGAGACCGGCCTCGGAATCAGGTGGTCATTGTTTTGTTGCCAGAACTTCAAGTAATTTGAGCAATAAAACACAAAAAGTGCACTGCGAGCTCATCTTGGAGGTGTGTGCGAAAGTGAGTTGTTGAGCGAGAGAGAGAGTGAGAGATATATCCTTTACTTGAGAGTGAGAGAGAAAGAGAGAGAGGGAGAAAGATGGCCCTGTTTCACATGGGGCAGTTCCTTAGTAAGTTCCTCTCGCTGTGATTGGGAAACCAGATGGTGTACCCTACAAAGGTTTATTCCCTAAGAAAACTCGCAATAGCATGAAACAAAGATTGAAAAAATGAATGCATGGTCATAAGCCTCCTCCTCAACAGCAGGGATGACGTGATATGTATGACGTCATAAGAAGTTACGTATAACAGTAGTCTCCATAGCATGACAGGAGACATGTATTATAGTAGGCTGGTGTTCAGCAACAAGTATAGGCTCAGTTTAGGGTAGCTATATGATTATCGCAAGATCAGTGGTAGGGCATTGCGGTGATATCAATAATAATGTAGTCTACACAATGGTCTCAATCAGTCAACTGAATTACGCGGGGTTCTCCTTCACTAAAGAAGGAACTCAATAATTTGACCTAGACACTGCACGAGACATACTATTTTGTCGAGATCAGGGAGGGTAAGAAGTATAGTTAAGGGAATCCTAGTCGAGGGAGGGGGCGATAAACAAGGGAATCCTAGTCCAGGAGTGGGGGGCGATAAACATCAAAGGGAAGAACTGGTGTTCATTGTTGAGTATTATAACAACAATGCAGGGGGCCGGTGTTCCAGTATGATGGTTTCTCTGTTATTTTAGTTGTCAAATGTAACAAGGTTACTGACGGTAACTGTCAAAAGAGAGGGAGAGAGAGAGAGAGAGAGAGAGAGAGAGAGAGAGAGAGAGAGAGAGAGAGAGAGAGAGAGAGAGAGAGAGAGAGAGAGAAAGAGAAGGAGAGATCGAGATGATGAAGAGATTTCGAACTAGGAGAGAAGAGAGATGAGAGGAGAGACGAGGGGGAGAGGCGAAGGGGAGAGACCGAGAGAGAGGATGAGGAGGAAGATGCGGGAGAGGAAGGAGAGGCGGCGAGGAGACGAGAGGGAGGATAGGAGCGGAGACCGGAGAGAGGACGAGAGAGGGAGAGGGGAGGGAGAGTGAGGAGGAGAGAGGGAGAGGGGGGGCGAGAGAGGAGAGAGAGAGGGATAAGGAGGGAGAGAGGGAGAGAGAGAGCAGGGAGGAGGAGAGAAGGAGAGGGAGGAATTTGGGAGAGAGAGAGAGATGGGGGAGAGGAGAGAGACAAGAGAGAGGGGAGAGGAGATCAGAAGAAAGAGAGAGGGGAGAGAGAGAGGGAGAGAGCAGGTGAGATGAGAGGGAAGAGCGGATGAGAGAGAGGGAGGAGGAGAGGAAGGGGAGAGGAGAGAGAGAGAGGGTGAGGAGGGAGAGGAGGAGAGAGAGAGAGAGAGGCGGGGAGGGCGGGAGAGAGGAGACGGAGTGAGTGAGGTGAGAGAGAAGTAAGAAGGAGAGAGAGAGGAGAGGAGGAGAGAGGGGGAGAAGATGTTGGAGGAGAGGAGAGGAGGGTGGAGGAGGGGGAGAGGGCGAGAGAGAAGGACGAGAGAGTGAGAGGGGAGACCGAGAGAGAGAAGGAGACGGAGGAGAGGTGACCCGGGGAGAGGAGGAGAGAGAGGAGATGAGAGAGGAGAGAGGAGCGAGGGGAGAAGAGAGGACGAAGGGAGGGGGGAGGGAGAGAGGAGGGAGAGGAGATGAGGATGGGGAGAGAGAGAGAGAGAGGAGGAAGGAGAGGACGAGAAGAGAAGAGAGGGAGAGAAGAGAGGAGGAGGAGGAGGAGGGAGATTGAGAAGCCGGAGTGAGAGGGGGAGAGGGAGGAGGAGAGAGAGGTGAGGAGAGAGAGAGAGGCGGAGGAGGGGAGAGGAAGAGGGAGAGACGAGAGAGAGAGCCCGAGATGAGGCGGCGAGGGATGAGAAGCGAGGAGGGGAGACCGAGAAGAGAGGGGGGGGAGAGAGAGAGAGAGAGAGGGAGAGAGAGAGTCACCGAGTGAGAGAGAGATAGGAGACGAGAGAGAATGAGAGACGAGAGAAGAGGGAGGAGACGAGAGAGGAGAGAGAGAGGAGAGACGGAGAGGAGAGAGAGAGAGAGAGAGAGTAGGGGGAGAGAGGAGGGAGAGGAGAGAGAGAGAGAGAGACGAGAGGAGAGAGAAGGAGAGAGAGAGGAGAGAGATGATGAGGGAGATGAGAGAGCGAGAGAGGTGATGAGAGAGAGAGAGAGAGATGAGGAGAGATGAGAGAGAGAGAGAGAAGATGACGAGAGAGAGACGAGAGGGAGAGAAAGGAGAGAGAGAGAGAGAACTAGAGGAGAGGCAATGCAGGTAAAACAAGGGGTTTAACAGGGCCCTCAGAACCAGCAGGCGGGGCAAACATGAACTATTCGTACTCTTCTTCAAACTATATACTATATTATACCTGAACTATCTCTACTACCCTATTCTAAATACTCTACGTACTGAAGTTTTTCCCCCTCTTAGTTTTTCACCTCTTCCCCCCCCCTTTCACCCCCCCCCCCCCCCGGGGCCCTCCTTTTTTAAAAAACCACATATGAACAGCTATGCTCGTTTGAGTTCGAAAAATCTGTAACCGGGCCCTATTTTTCCCCGCAGGGACCTAGAGTTTCTCAACAAAAAAAGGGATCCCCGATCCCCGTCAAATGAACAACAACGACTGTCAATTGCACGAATATATGTGCAACAAAAAAAACAAAAAAACACGAGGGGAGAAAAAACATGTATTAGCGGTACTTTTTTATAAAAATTTCAACGGTTACTCTAAGGTAGTTTTTTTCTACTGCAGGCTGTACTACAGTAAATTAAAGTGAAATTTACATTGTTTTGTAACAAATTTTGAGAAAACACGGCAGGGAGGAAAATTGCTCCTAAAAAGGCTAATAAAAGCGCAAAAAAAAGGTTTCAATAAAAAGGGTGCAATAAAAGGCTGCAATAAAAAAGGGGCAATAAAAGGCGAAAGGGGGTCACGTATCCAACCAGACTAAAGCGGGGGGTAGACCGAACGCCCCACCCTAATAGTGTTTTTTATCAGTTCGGCTGTAGAGAGGGGCCGAATCACCACCCCTAAATTTAGTGTTTGGCAGTATCCCAACAGACCTATGCGATAGAGACCGAGATAGAGAGCGAAATCAGGAGAACTGAGAGAGTGAAAACGAATCACGGTTGGTATCACGTACCATGGTTCCTCTAAGAAAAGGGGTTTACCAACTGAGACCTCATGGGTCCGATCGTGATTCTCTACCGCTATGTATCCCCCTTGTCTTTCCCGTAGATCCCCGATTAGTAGAGGTAGCAGTCTCTGAGAGTGTTGGTCAATGAGGTACTCCCTACCGGTAGGGGGAAAAAATCCTTTGTTGAGCGTGAGCAAAAGGGGACAGGTAAAACCCCCAAACCCCTTTGGTTCCCCTATCATGTATTTTTGGGTGATCCCCCTCTACTGAATTGTCAAAAAGACTATTGGCGAAAAAGGGTAAAAATCAGAATAGTATTTGGGGCCCCATTTGGTGAAATTATAGGGAAACCCCCTTCATTTAATTTAAACCCAAAACTCTCAGAGTTACGATACCTCTACGAAACGTTATCGTACGGAAAGACAAAGGAGAAAACATATGCGGTAGGAATCACATGGGAAGATGAGGGTTTTGCAATTGGGGAACCGCTTTTCATTTTGAGGATACCATGGTACGGATACTACCGGATTTGATTTTTTCCTCTCTCTTCCACCGTACCCCTCTACTGGTCCTATCGCATATGTCTGTTGGATACGGGGCACAATCACTATAATTTGGGGAGGGGGATCGGTCTCTTACACCGATACGTATACGAAACACTATTTGGGAGGGACGATTTGGTCTTTCCCCGCTTTAGTCTGGTTAAACGTGATCCCTTGCAGCCTTTTATTTCGCTTTTTTTGCAGCCTTTATTTCGCCTTTTTTTTGCAGCCTTTTTTTTGCACCTTTTATTGCAGCCTTTTATTGCACCTTTTATTGCGCCCTTTTTGCAGCCTTTTATTAGGAGCGAAGTTCTACTCACCTGCCAATGACACACCCTTGGCACCTGTTGAGTACTTTTCCCAGCCAGAATAGAAACTTGCTGAGTACTTACTAAGCACTCAACAAGTTGGCACTCTATTTCTATTCTGGCTGGGAAAATTAGAAAACCCGTGAAGGAAGCGCTCGAGAATAAAATTTTGACTGGGCAAGGCAGGTTAAGAGAAAGAATTTAGCAGGAAAAAGGAGCAGTGAAGTGTTCGGTTCATTGTTTTTGCTACATCGTGCTAAGCTCAAAAAGTTACAAAAAAGGTTAAAATTTAAGGGGTTTTTTCCTCCCAAGCCTATGTTTTAAAAGGGTTTTTTATTCTCTCCCCCTGTTCCAACGTTCTTGTTTCGACCTGTTGAACAAAGCAAGTTCCACGTTTCGTTTTCTGGTAATGTTCAAAGTATATATCTAAATTTAATTTTGTGCAGACGGCTTTCGCGGCCCATGGTTTCTCGTGTTATCCATTATGACCGGTGCTGTTTATTACCCGCGGCTTCTTGAGAAGTACCTCCCCCGATTCGTTAGTGCGTTATCGACAAACTAATTCATACAGAACGCGAACGGCCATATGATATTCGAAATAGGCCAAAAAGGCAAGAGCAGGCAGTTCTACATTTTCTGTACTACTACTTTGTCCCATGCATGGCTCAGAGGCCAGATCAGTTTGCACTAAAATGGCCCAGACAGACCAACCCCCCCCCCCCCCCCCCCCACAGATATCCTCTCAAAGCCTATTCATTGTTTTTTTTTGCTCTGTTCCGTCCTTTTTACAGCCACTCCCACACGAGCGGTTAAATACTTATCGTAGAGTATCATCCTTTAGAAAGAGAGAGAGAGAGAGAGAAGAGAGAGAGAGAGAGAGAGAGAGAGAGAGAGAGAGAGAGAGAGAGAGAGAGAGAGAGAGAGAGAGAGAGAGAGAGAGAGAGAGAGATGACGGAGCACACTGCACATGAGTAGCCCATTCTGATCAACAGTGGTGGCCTGAGATATCAAAAGGAGAGATAGAGAGAAAAAAGAGATAGATGCTTTCAAAGCCGTCTTGTGATCCCCATTGTGTTAATGCGTGCCCTTTTAAATAGTTTTCGTACGCGAAGGAGAAAAAGAGATAGACATGATAGACAAAGAAATGGAGAGAGTAACTATGGAAGAGAGTCTGAGAGCATCGAATCGTGCTGGTGTGTGCTCTTTTAATCTGACTCTGTGTACGATCAGAGACAAGCCGCCCACCACCACCAGCGTTAAAGTGGTAGAGAGTGTGAGAGAGAGAGAGAGAGAGAGAGAGAGAGAGAGAGAGAGAGAGTGAGAGAGAGAGAGAGAGAGAGAGAGAGAGAGAGAGAGAGAGAGAGAGAGAGAGAAAGTGAAGGAGGAGGGCTATTGATCATACAAAGTGCACGATATAGACGCGTGCAGTGGGCTCCAGTGGGCGTGACTTTAGAGCTTTGATACCTAGCGTGCACTTTAACTGCAGTAGAGAGATTGATATACAGATAGAAAAAGAGAGAGAGAGAGAGAGAGATGGATAGAAAGAAAGAGTGAGAGATGGATAGAAAGAGAGAAAGAGAGAAAGAGAGAGATAGGAGAGAGAGAGAGTACTCCGAACCATTATCTCCCACTCATTTCTCCATTATCTATTGTTTTACTGCTGTTATAGTCGGCCAATATTATTGAACGTCAAGCCAAGAGCCATTGTCTATCAAGTCGATCTTGGACTTTTGAGTATGTTGTTTTGATTCAGATGATCTTGATATAATTTTCTCTTCAACGCTGTATTGTTCGTGAAATAGACAGCTATTTCGTATTTCTTTCTTATGACAGAGACAGTATCTCATGATCTCGATACCATATAGACTATACCACTAAAGACAAATAGTGTTACTGTGTTACCCCTCTCAAATAGAACAACACTGATTTGATCCATGATACCCATACACAACAAGATACCTACCCTACAATGCAGGCATGATATCTCTATTGATTCTCTTTCTTGATAGTGTTGTTCTTGTTTCTTCGTGCTCTACGGGTTTGTATCAGTCGGTATTCCATTGATAAAGAGGGGTTCCTTGCCCAACAAGACCCGAGTAGTCCCGCTTTTTTTTCTTTGTATCGGGTATCCATTTCTTGTATCAACTGAAAATTGATCGATTATTCGGGAACTCTCATTCCATTTCACTGATCCGGGGACCGGGTTGGTTACGAAGTTACCCCTTGCCAGCGCGCGTGAGGTGTCTTCGATATCAAGGGACCGGGATCCTATTGGCCATCCCCTCCCACCTATTATTTCTCAACAACTGATCCAGCAATGTACACAGCAGCTCTTGTACAGCTTCACTCACACACACGATCTGAACTCATCACGTGATCAATTAGGGAGACATGGAGATCACCCTGGGAGTATGATTGGTGTTCCGTGTCATATCCTACCCGCCGCGTCTTCTATTTCACCGCTAACTGTGTTTACTCTGCAATGATGATATAGGGGGGAGAGAGAGCTAGATAGAGGGAGTGAGAGGGAGAGGGGGGTGGAGAGGGGAGGGAGCTAATTTGTTTACTCTTGTTCCCAGCTCTACCCAATCAACCTGATCAAGCTGCTCTCTCTTTTCCAATCACCGGGTCCTATTTAGTAACTATTTATCTCCCTAACTGTCTCATCAACACTTCCTAGCTTGCTAAAGAGGGGCAACGAGAGGCACGCGAGGTTGTGAGACAAATATGATAAAGAGATCGTACCGGCCTTCTTTAGGCTTGAGTTATGGCTATTTTAGATAATATTTTTCCAAGGACGGATTCAATCACCACTCATTCTTTCTCCAGTTGCTGAGTCACCATTGTGTGATATCAGCTAGGAACAAAGGGCTGCCCCTCTCCCGGTCTCTCATGGGCTGCCCTCCCCCCATTAAACACCACACTCCCCCAAGAGGGTTGTTGAGGGCTAATAGACCAAGTGAGACTGAGAAGAAGAAGAAGTCCTAGATGGAGAGCTTGCAGGAACTGACCGACACAAGTAAACAACCAATCAGAACTCGTTAGTTAGGTCACGTGACTCGTTATCAGCCAATCAGGGACCAGTATGGAGGGCTTGTTGACTAAACACGACAGCCTCTTCGCGTACCCCCTATGCGGCTGCCGCTGGTACCATTAGAACACCAATTTGGGTAATATCTCTAGCTCTCGTGGCTCGTCCAATCTCTCTCTCTCTCTCTCACTCTCACACCCTCTCTCTCTCATCCTCTCTCTCCTCATGGACTACCGTCACCCTATTCTATCTGGAGTTGTTGTGCCCGATCTATCTCTTCTTCTCTCTTGTTCTCCTAATTGCCCCCCCCCCTACCCCGCATTATGCTGATCGTGTGCTGGTTAAGTAAGTGGGGAGCTGTATTAGCGAGAGAGATATCGTGTTATGGGTTTGGGATGCAAATGTGAGACCTCAGTCATTTCTATCTTTAGTGTCCACTCACATCTATTATTTTCTTGACTATTATAGAACCTCACGTCTCCTATTATTATCTTCTTGAATATTATAGCACAGACTTTCGCGTCTTTACCACCTACTTTACGAGACACTTCTTCACAACTGTAGGGAAGCCTTGGAGATTGGGCATAATGTATCAATAGCCATGAAATGATTATATTGTCAGGAGAGAGAGAGTTAGAGAGAGAGGTCAGAGAGACAGAGAGAGTGGGAAAGAGAGAAACCTTGCATGAGTTGACGATTGTTTACGAACTGCAACAACTGTTGTTTGAATGGGGGCTGTCTGGTGGTATCAACCCATCTCTCTGCCACGAAAGTCCCCCTTGTCTCGATTTTAATAGTGTGATATGGGGAAAAAAACTGCTAGAAGGGCCGGGTCCATTGGTTGCTCCTTCTAAGTTATCTGAATGTCTTTTTTTTTTTTCCCCCCTTTTTTCCCTTTTTTTCCTTCTTTTTTCTCTTTTTCTCCCCTCTTTTTTCTTTTTCCTTTTTCCTTTTTCCCTTTTTTCTCCCTCTCTCTTTTTCCCTTTACCCCTTTTACCCCTCGGGAGAAAGGGACCCCCCTTTCCCCCTTTTCAGTTGGGTTTTCCCACGATCTCCCCCTCTGGAATCGAAAAAAGGATTAAGGCTATATTCTCTCCTCCTTCGGGGATCACATGACCTGGGTCACTGACCAATCACAATCGAGTATTCTCCCCTCGAGACAGTACCCAATGAGCGATCGTATTTTTAGCAGAGAGGGAGGGAGTCGGGTCCGTGGGAAAAGTAGGCGTGCTCTGGACTGGCCGTGATGGTTGAGAGTCGGTGTGGGTTACGCTTTTTATTAGGTGAGAGGGGAAAGAGGGAGGAGAGAGAGGGGGGGGGAGTGTTTGAAAACCCCAAAGATTTTTGTCATTTCTCTCGGATTGGTCTTGATGAGCGACCTCGCCTGTAGGTTTATTTGTATTTGAAGCTAAATTAGCCCCCCTTTTTTCCCCCCTCCCTTTTTTCTTTCTCATTTCCCTTTCTTCTCTAAACCCCCTTTTTCCGTCGCATAATTTTTATACCCTAAACGAATAAAAAGATGGGGGTGAAAAAGTGCATGCGGGGCCCTTAAACCCGGGCCACATCGGGATGACCCAACAGCGTCTATTTCCCCCCGTTTCCCCTGCCAAGGGGGAAAAGGGGGTTTTTGTAACCCTGTGTTCCAAAGGGGTTTGAGTCTCTTCAGCTTCTCTTTTTACTTTCTGCCTTTTTTTTCCTTTTTTTCCCCCGGTATGTCCCGGATTATTTTTTTGTAGTAACGGTCGATTGGAAAAACCCCGCATTTTTAAACCCTTCCAAACCAAAAGTAGTAAACGCGGGTTTTAAACGAAATGGTAGTGGCGGAATTTTTTTGTTGGAGAAAAAGAAAAATTTTGTGGTATTTAGACAAAAAGACCTGGTAAATTTTTGTCGCTTTTTTTATTCCTTTTTTGTCTTGGGAGTTAAATTTTGGGTAGTCTGAAGATCCAGAGCCCCAAATTTTCCACGTTGGTCCCTTTTGGGATTTTAATAATACCCAGCTGAGTAGAAGTTGGCCCTTTTGGTTATCGCACTATTCCCATGCACTTTTTGGGGTTCCTTGCCCCCATTGGGGGGGGGACATGGTAAATGTGTAACGTGTTTTCGGCCGGCAGTCTACCCAACCAAACCCGTGGAGCATTTCGTAAAAAGCGGGCGGGGGGGGGGTAAGGGGGGGATCTTCTTCTCTTTCTCTCTCTTCTTCCCCTTTTCTTTTCTTTCCCCTTCTCTTCTCTCCTTCCTCTTTTTTCAGGGGCAGTTTAGAAGTAAGACTTCCAAATTTGGCCCAACGGCCAGAGCCTTTTATGGATTGCTTAAAGAAAATCCATCCTTTCGAGTCAAACGTATCAATTTTCGCCTTATTTTGTACAATTCTTTTGAAAAAAGAGAATCTGATTTTCACCTAAATTTTTTTGGGTACGCAGCAGGGAAATTAAAAAATTTCAGCTTTCTCCCCCTGCAAATTTTTTATCCTCCCTTTTGTTTATAATGAGTTAGCCAGTTTTAAAGTGGTAGTTCCACGCTGGGGGAGACCAAAAACCCCCGACAATAATCCCTTTTAGCCAGCTCCCCCCTGGTAACTGGTTTTTGAATTAAAACTTTCTCTCTCTCCCCCATTCTATTTTTCTGGCTCTCCTATCTCTTCTTCCCCTATTATTTTCTCTCGCATTCTCTTCCTTTTCCCCTCTCTCTTCTCTAACTCCAAAACTCCTCTCTCTCTATCCCTTTCTATCTTTCCCCTATCTTTCTCCCCCCCCCCCATTGTGTGACAAACCCCGTATGGGCGGGACCCGTAAGGTGCAAATTGGGTTTGGAAATCATCAACCCAAAAGGGAAAGGGGGGAAAACAGCCGCTTTCCCCCCCTCCCCCCCTCCTCGGGGGGGCGTGCGGTTTTGGGAGAGTGCAATTTTTAAAACCCAATTAATTTTGGGGGGCCGTTTGTCCCACTCCGAGTTGTGCGCCCCTGCCGCCCCCGTTGCCAGGCTAGATTCCCACCGGGAATTTTCACATTAAGGGGCGGGAGAGAGAGAGAGAGAGAGAGAGAGAGAGAGAGAGAGAGAAAGTACGCCGTCATTAAATGTCTCGTGTTTGGTTCACGGTTCTGATTGGGTAGCACGAGTCACGTGATGTCGATTCCTGGTCGTGATTGAGGGATATAACTGATATGGTTTTTGGGAAATTTGGTTTTAAAATGAGGGAGGGGAGAAGGGAGGAGAAAGATGAGGGAGGGACGGAGAGAGGGGGAAATGAGTAGAGAGAGAGATTTTAAAGGGGAAGCGGGCCACCTCCCTATTTGGTTTCAACTGTTTCGGGCCCAAAGTCTTAAACCCAATTAAGGGGGCCCCCTTTCCTTTTCCTCCTCCCACCATTTTACGTATCCCGGGGCTCTTGGTTCTCTTCTCTCTCCTTCTCTCCCCTTTTCTCTCTCTCCTTTTTTTTTTCTCTCTCTTTTCTTTTCTTTCTCTCTCCCCTCCCCTTTTCTTTTCTCTCTCCCTCTTTCTCTCTCTCTCCTCTCTCTCTCTCTCTCTCTCTCTCTCTTTCTCTCTTTCCTCTTTCTGGGGCGGTTGATTATTGGTAATTTACCTCAGTAGCTCTTTAATTCTCTTTGACACCCATTTGACATGGCACCGCTAATTTGCCCCCTCTGATTTTTCACTTAGCCCGCTCTGAGTGCACAGTCTCCCAATTTCTATCTTTTTTCGTCACCTCTATTACTGAGTCAAAATGGAATTCTCGTTCTCTACTCATCTCGATAGAATCTGTCACTTTCTACCATTTCACCACAGAATCCCATCATGTCAATGACAATACCCTCTCTTTATCCCATCATCTCCCTCTCTCTCTATCTTTTTTCCATTCTCTCTCCATTTCAAACCCTGATTGGGTGCCTCAATTTTCTCAGGGCATTCTAAACCCCCTTTCCTTACTAAGTACCCTAGCCCAATCAATCACTAATTATCCACCCTTCTCTAATTGGGTTCCCAAGCTTGAAGCGTTCCCAATCCCCTCCCTCTGATTGGACCCGACGGGCCTTACCGAGAACACGTGACTTGAGGAGGTCTGTCACGCGCCATGTGTGAGAGTATATATTAGCGCACTCTCTCACTCTCAATAACGCAGACCACTCGCAGCCGTCACAAGCCCCCCTCTTGTTTTTCTATCTTGTGTTAGCGTGTGTCGTGAGAAATGCAATTGTTTTAACAGTTTATCTTTTAATGCAGTAGCCACTGCCCTCCTCGACCTTTCCGTCTCTTGCATTGAATATTTAATATTGTTGCAACTATCTTGTATTGGCTGATAACACAGTTGTTGGAATGCTATTCACTGGTCCCCTCCCCTTGATAGCAGTTGAATAGTTAATAGTGAAATTCTTTCCATTATTACTAAGAGATCTCATTCCAATCCACCCAAACTTGTGTGTTGCAGTAGGTCTGGATAGTTCTAACTCTTTATCTTAGTTCTAACTTGCCCCTGGCATGCCCGGAATTTCATCCGATTTGTGCATCGCGTGGTCCCCTCAGCTCATTTCCTCGCACCCATCCTCCTCTTTGTGTCACGAGTTGTTCTATCCCTCTGTTTGTGTCACGAGTTATTACTCTTGAAGATAGATAGATAGAATTAGATGCCTTGGAGAGTCATGAAGAGAGATAGAGATGGATGCGCCCTATCATCTTTTCTCACGCTATCAATGCTTGCTACCCTTTCATTTTGTTCAGCACCCTCTCGCTCCCTCTCTATCTCCCTCACCCTCATTCCCTCTCTATCTCTCTCTCTTACTATCTTTTTTACAGTTCTTCTCATTTCTCCCTATTTTAGTCCCCATTGCATTTCAAATGATACCCCAACTAACCCAAGTTTCTATCTTTTTAGCAAACAACTTCAACTCTATTATGGCAAACTACGCCCCCTTTATTCCTGACCATCCATTGTTCGAGCCCAAGCAGGAACCCACGACCCCCCTTCTACCTGGTTTCCACGCTCTCCAACAACCATCCAGGGTAAGAACTCTATCTTTTTTAGAATACAATTAGATGTAGAGCTATCTTTTTTATATTTAGATCACTTTTTTGGCAGTTTCTAAATTAGTTTAAGGCGGTCTATGTTTAGAAATCATTTATGGGGAGAAAGATAAGGGGCGGGTCTTTCTCAGGACACGTCGCGTGTCATTTGGCTTGTTCTAATTTTGGATGCGATTCCCTCCTCTCTCTCATTTTCTCTCTCTCTCTCTCTCTCTCTCTCTCTCTCTCTCTCTCTCTCTCTCTCTCTCTCTCTCTCACCCTCTCTCTCCTCTCCTAAAAGTTTCCCAAAGTATCGATTACAGCCTGATAGGGCTCACTCCGTTAGAAGAGGAGAGTACTATTAGCTTTTCCCACGGCTGGGCCCCCTCCCGGTTTAAGCTTCACTTCGTGCCGCCGTGCCCTAACAACATTTTGGGGTGAGAGAGAGGGAGATAGATAGAGGAGAGATAGAGTGAGAGATAGAGGGGTGAGAAGGAGAAGGGAATTGCATTATCCACAGAGCTCGCTACTCTCAATACAAGATCACGTGACCCCCTAGCTGCCCTCTGATTGGATAGTGAACCCTCCTGCTCATCTGTGATTGGCCAATGACCGCTCCTGTACGGTGAGGAGGACCGTGGGAATAGTTCAACCCAGGGTGCAGCAGCAAGAGCGGGCCTCCCTCAGGGGCCGTTAGTATCATCAAAACATGCCACGGCAGCTAATTCTAGAGTCATTCCCACGGCATAGGAGCACAGGGGGCTGGGAAAAGTTGGAATGGATCGTCCTTAGGGCCCATGAACTATATATTGTTCAACTAGCTCAATGATTGCAATTCTCTAACCCTTCCTTCCCTCCCCAGGCTGGAAAAGTCCCCAAGCCTGTCATGGAGAAACGCCGACGAGCCCGGATTAACCGATGTCTGGAGGAACTGAAAGTGCTTGTACCCGATCTGACTGGTAGTGGTGCCCGTGTTGATAAGGCTGATGTGCTAGAGATGACTGTTGAGCATTTGACTAGGATGAAGACCAAGCGAAGGAACCTTACTTCCAGCCTTTCTCCACATGGTAAGTTAACAGCGATGTTGCTACTCCCCCCCCCCCTATTTCCTCGATTTCTCTCCCAGTTTCACAGACATATTCATTGCTCTCATTTACTGGTATCTCAACTCCCATTCTGCAGTACTGGTTGACAGATAGACATGATAGACCCATCTCCCACGAGTTTCACCCAAGTCTAGACATGCTGCACTTCTCACAGTACTTAAGATTGCAGTTTTAACATCTTGCACCCTAGATAACACATGTGAATTTCATGACCAGGCCTTGCTTGGAGTCATGTGGCGAGAGAAAGAGGGAGATAGAGAAAGAGGGGGAGAAGCGAAACGGGGTGCTTATCGTGCAATAGAGGGCACGAATGTTAAACATATATCACTTGCCTAGTTTTCCGGGGTCTAACACAAGTCTATCACATATTCTCCGACTATTCAACCACCAGCCTCTCCTGGTAGAGCTATCTTTAGAGGGGGGAGGAGGGAGGGTGGGACCCTAAAACGCGGGAGCCGGGTAGAGAGATCTCTTTCCCACGGTTGTGATGACCACTACAGCTCCTGTTGCATGTCGCTAGGTCGCGTGGCTAGAAGGGACACCCTGGGAACAGTTTAAAGATAGCTCTCAGCTTAGTAGGGGTCTCTCTCTCTCTCTCTCTCTCTCTCTCTCTCTCTCTCTCTCTCTCTCTCTCTCTCAACCTCGTCTTCAATCAAACTTTGGTGGCTCTATTCTATCCCTATCTTTTTGTGGTGGTGATGATGGATTGAAGTGAGAGGGCGAGAGAGAAAGAGAGATAGAGGAGGGAGAAAGAAGATAGAAAGAGAGAGCGGCGTGTAAACCCAGGTAGTTTGTGTAGAGAGAGAGTCAATTAGTGGTCGATTTTGGGAGTGGTTTTGACGCCGCTCTGCTCTGTACTGACTCTCACCACCTCCTCTCCTCTTTCACGTGGCACACCCAGTAGATACTGTGCACACTAACTGGACCCCCACTCAGCACTATACCTCACCATTTCTATCACTACAACCCAAACCCTTCACATTCCAAATCTCCAACCCAAACCTCTCCCAATTTGAATTACGACCACTCTCTCTACAGTTAACTAACCAGCCCTCTCCCTCAGTGACCCCCTATGTGGATCCCAGCAAACAATTCAAACAAGGCTACCAACAGTGTATGAACGAAGTTGCCAAGATCCTCCTTGCTTCTCCTGTTGATGAATCTGTTACCCAGAAGTTGGTGGAACATCTTGCTAAGAAGACTACCTGTTCTGCCACCCCCAGTACCACAACATCACCTGTTCCTGCGAGCATGAGAACACCGGAGCGAATTACGTCTTCCTTGTAAGTATTGATAATTAGTTTAATTAATTAGGTCTAATTAGATAATTAGATAACCAATTAGATAATGTAACACTTCTTCTGGAATGTATAATTGCAGCTATCAGTATCTAACCCACCCCTCCCTCCTCAGTTCGCCAGTCCCAACCAGCAAGCTCCTCCCAATGATGATCCCTCAGAATCCTCTCCCCTCTCCTCCCTCATCTCCTGTGGACTGCAAGGCAATGCTGCCCTGTCCTCCCCAACTATCCGACAAGTCTCATTTTCTCAAGATGTCATCCTTACCTAGCGTGGCGAGGAGACCTCAGCTGATCAAGCCAGTACCAACTAACACTCTGTGGAGGCCCTGGTGAAGACAGTGAGAGACACAAATATCAAAGGACTGAAATCTAGATTTTGTGCTACAGAGATTGTGTTAATTTTGTTACGTGTGATGATTCAGAGATGTTGAAATGATGTTGGACTGAGAGAGAGCACATCTGAATGAATATATGGGTTCAATGATGTAACAAACTGAAGAAAGAACTGACTTGAACTATCTACCAACTGTATAGTAAAAGAAGTCAGGGTCAGAGATGTTAGAACGATAGAAGAATAGAGAGAAATATGAACAAGAGAGAGAGGGATTCCTGATTCTGAAGTCGTGTGGTTTTACACATGTGCCTTGTTGAGTACCAACATGTGCCCCCCCCCCTCTCTGTTTAATGTGTTGATTGTGTTTTCAAGAATTTAGTTTTACAAACACCCGTTATATCCGACATTTTGTTCTTCGTTACGGGACGGAAGGTGGTGGAGAGATGGGGGCGTCAAGGCTATATCGTGGTCTGGCGGTGCCAACCTGATCAGAGCGCACTGTCGTGATCTAAGCGGGGTCGGCGTCGCCACAAGCTGTCTGGCGTACACCTCGAGTATCGGCCCTTTCTTTCAGAACGAGTCTGACGCAAGCTAGGCCACAAGGTACCGCACGGGCTGAGGTAACATCAGCCTGCCCTTTTCAGTGACGATTGGGGGTGGGCTGCCGTTAGTGTGGTCGGTGGACAATGTCCACCGACCACACTAACGGCCAAGCACCCACGCGAAAAAGTATCGAGTGAGAGAAAGAGAGAGGGGAAGAGGGAGGGGTGCAGCTCAGGTGATACGGAAAGAACAAGCGTACTTTGTTTTGAAACAAAACCGCAGACACCTTGTTGATCTTGAGTGCACTGCGAGAGAGAAGAGAGAGAGAGAGAGAGAGAGCGAGATCAGAGAGAGAAAGAGAGAGAGAGAGAGAGAGAGAGAGAGAGAGAGAGAGAGAGAGAGAGTGAGAAAAAAAAGAAGCTAAAGCTTGTTTGGTCACGTGACATAATCAGAGCATCTACTTCAGTCTAAACTCTAAGTAGAGAGAGTGAGTAGGAGGAGAGAGAGGCCGTTTTTTCAGACCGTAACAAATTGAGCCATCGTGGGAAAATATTTCCCTCTCCCTCACTATCTCTCTTTTATCGTTCTCTCACATCGTGAAGGCCATCCAAGCTGATCGAACGTCAAACAAGCTAGCTTGATGAATTTTGCTGGGAAAACTGACACTGACGAGGAAAACGGAGTGAGTGAGAGAGAGAGAGAGAGAGAGAGAGAGAGAGAGAGAGAGAGAGAGAGAGAGAGAGAGAGAGAGAGAGAGAGAGAGAGAGAGAGAAAATGAATGTGATTGGAATGTCGTGCTGCATGCCCAGGGGGCTGGGAAATTTTGTGCGAACTCTGATCTATCTGTGAAGAGAGGATCTCCCATCTCACACGCCCTAGCACAAGTTTAGGTGCGGGAATTTTATTAGGGCTTGGATCTGGGTCATGATCTGCCCAAGTTCAAATCATGAAATTGGGTTGCGGCATTCCGGAGAGAAAACTCAATTTTAAATTCAAGAGGTTCGAACTTTTGGACAAGTGCCTAGAACTAGAAGTAGCTAGGTGTTCCCTTCAATTTACGGGGTCCAATGAAATTAGAATCGCCCAAGGATGTGGTGGTTTCTTGAGATGCTACATTGGTGGACCTCTCCATGCCCCAATCTAAGTCAATCAAAGTCAATTGGTGAAGAGCTAAAGAGAGAAGAGAGCCTTTGATCTTTTTTAATTGTCCTCATCACCTAACCAATTCTATCTTGGGCTACCTCATTTTGTAGCTCATAACACACTCAAAGAGTGGCCCGGGATTGGGTATGTAAATGTCATATCACTCTCAACTAGGTGAACTGACTCTCTCTCTCTCTCTCTCTCTCTCTCTCTCTCTCTCTCTCTCTCTCTCTCTCTCTCTCTCTCTCTCTCTCTCTCTCTCTTTCTTTACATGTAGATTGGTAGAACCCTTTTACCTTTGTCGGGCTCAAAGCCCATTTCCAGAGTAAACAGACATCTGGCCATTTTATGGTACAGTGAAAAAGAGAGATAGATGGTAATAGAGAGAGGAAGAGAGAGAATGTCGGAGAGGGTTTTTGTTGATTTTTAGAGCCCATAGGATTGTATATTGAGATAGGACGCAATTAGCGAACCATTGTTATTTTTAGGAGACCTATGTCACTTTTCGGTGCGTGTCTCCAAAAAGTAAATAGCTTTTTCACAGAAGTTTCCATTCAATTTCAAAATGGAGATTTAGTGAGATTGATAAACAAGGGCCATACACATAGAAAGTTTTTGTGAGACGAGATTCGGTTTTAGGGACTCAACTTCTACTTCAAGCACAGAATATATCGCCTCTACTCGAAGTTTAGTCCCTTCTCTATTGAGTTACCCCGTGGACCGTGGTACAAGGTTTTTGCAAGCAGCCCTGACAGAGTTTAGCAGGGCGTGTGTTAAATTAATACACTCTCCGATTTAAACGGTTCGTCTGAGGCCACGCCCGCCCACGCTCTTAAAAATCAATACCAATATTTGATCAAAACTCCTCCACCTTGTTGAGTAAGGGGGAAGAGTGTGAGACCCTTCCCGCTTACTCAACAACCTTCACCAGTTACCATGGCTAGGGAGCTGGGGAGGGAGAGAGCAATTTGAATTATGCCTTGTCACAGATTCGTCCAGTGAGGCCCTGTCGAAGTGGCCCCCAGATTATCCAAGACTCCCTAACTTGGCTTCTCACTTCAGGGAATTGCGTGTCTGTATCGACACTTGTCGCGCCAAGGGGACAAGACGAGAACAGTCTGGCGGGGGGGGGGGGGGGGGTTTGGAATGCAGACCATTCAGTAGAGACGGGGGAAGATGGGACAAGAAAGGGATGGCTAGAAGGAGGGGGCACGTAGCTGGGTGTGTCTGTCCCGTCATGGTTTCGTGCCTTTCTCTCCCGAGATATCCTACAAATTAGGGCCCCGGCCACGCGTTTCTGAAATATCCTCCCTTCTCACCAAAATTCAATTTCGTAAATTTTATTGAAACGAAACTTCAACCAGCTATACATTCTGTTTCATATTAGAAGGGATAGAATGAAATAGAGAGATTGGAATAGAGAGAGAGAGAGAGAGAGCAGAGTCAGTGGATATAGAGAGTGGAATTGGGGAAATTTAGCCACAGTGATCCCGGGGATCACCTCATATCAGCTGTCTAGGGGATCATGTGTGTATTTGTTGAGTAACTAGTGTGGACTGCAGTCTCACTCCCACTCCCAGTAAACTAATATGGGATCATATTGGGATCAAATCTGGGTGGTTGAATACTTGTAGGAGGGCATGTCATGCTGTGCAGTAGCTCGTTACGGGGTGGTGGTAAATCTACTGAACCTGCAACGTTCTAAACTTTCAGCCTTCATGAGAATGAGATGACAATATATCTTCTATCTTTCTTGCCCTCAAACTCCTCTCTCTCTCTCTCTCTCTCTCCGCTATCTCTCCTCTCCGCTCTTCTCCCCTCTCCACTCTCTCACAACGATTCTTCTCACTCCACCCCTCCTACGTCAGTTGACAGTACATATTTTAGAGAGAAGAGAGAGAGAGAGGGATAGAAAGAAGTTAGAATGCTCCGCAAAACAGAGGGGCGTGAGCGAAATGGTCTTGAAATCCAACCGAGTCTGTCTTACTCAACAAAGTCTGTCAGGCAAAATGCCAATGCTCTGACAGAACCGAGCCCATCCTACTTCTCACCAAACCAAACCAATTCCCATCGATTTAGGTCGACTCTCTTTGTCGAAGCTAAGGCCGGCCTTTGAACGGTTTCTAGCTAGTTTGGACAGTATGGTGTTGTTGGTGGCCCTGCAGCAGGAGGTGGTGGGAATTTATTCTTTACGTGAGAGAAAAACATATAACCATGTCACCGTGAGAGTTGTACTCAACAATTCGTGAGAGTGCAATGTTGCGAGGAACGCTGTGTTCAACATCTAGCCTTCTTTTCAAGCAGTGGAGAAGCGTGGGAATTCATGCTCTTGGAGACCCCCCCTACTTGGGAGGGACTTGGTAGACCTCCTACCATGCAACAGCACGTCCTTGTTGAGTAAGCACGTCCCTGAGAAACGAGACGAATTGAGAGAACCCCATTCAGTAATCAGTAACAGAAATGTTTAGCTCTTGCTTTAGAACTAGAAGCAGCCTCTTTGGCTCTCAATTTCAAATTGCCAAGAGTGAATCCTCATTAAGAGGGTCCCTAAAATTTCGCTTTACACACATTCCCTTTCTAATTTTTCCCAATTAGTTGAAAAATAATTGGATGGAGACTGACACGGGACCTCCAATATTTCCAATTTTTAGTAGCATTTTCTCTCTCCAAACTGTCTCCATCTCCCTCTGCAATTAGTCATGTTAATCACTCCCCACTCAATAGGGGAGAGTTCTAGGGCAATCCGTCAAGAGTTAGAGAATACTATAAGGCACCCTAAGATCCCCAGGAAGTCCAGGCATTCGCCCGGAGCGAGGAGAGAGAGAGAGATGAAACGAGATGGGAGAGAGCGAGGAGAGAGAGAGATGAAAAGAGATGAGAGAGAGAGAGAGAGAGAGAGAGAGAGAGAGAGAGAGAGAGAGAGAGAGAGAGAGAGAGAGAGAGAGAGAGAGAGAGAGAAAGAGATAAAGTGAGTTGTCAAGAGGCGAGTCGTTAGGTCTCGGAGTTGTACGGAAGGGAGATAATCGGAGTTTTAGATACTTGTGGGCAGGTCAGTGACGGAATGACATTGACAGCTTAAAGAGAAGAAGAGAAATATTTCAAGTAGTAGCTGTAGGCCCCGCAGAGAATCAGGGCCCTACTCGGGGAGATTGGGGGGGGGGGGGGGGGTTGGGGTGATAATACTGCTCAGCTGAGGGGCGTTCTTGTGGTCGCGACAGGTGATGGATTAGATCAGACACACCACAACAACTTCCACAAAATTTCCCTCTATCTCCCTCTCTATCTCTCCCTTCTCTCTCCCTATCGTCGACTGAAAACAGTTCACACCACTCAGAAGAGACGTGACAAAGAAGCCCAACATTTCCAGCCAGGGAGGAAAGCACGCGGTACTGATGAGGAGTAGTGAATCAGAGAGAGAGAGAGAGAGATAGGGAGCCCGGAGGGACGACAATGTGAGATCCAGACTCTAAAATTTGAGAGGGAGCAATTCATTAGCCAGTTAGAGGGTGGACTGCCACGATAATTAACACCTTTATGATTCTCTCTCTCAATGAGCTCTTATCTGACTAGCCTATCTGAATAACCGTGGTATTATTATTTATAGATTATTCCGGGTATCGCCCTTGCTATACAAGGCCCCACTCATGTCAGGCTAATGCTCTGACAGCCCTACTCAAAACTCAGCTTAGAGTGGTGATCAGGTATATGTCGTGTGATAGCCATTGTGTTTTACATGTGGATTAAATCACCGTGTGTGATGTCATACTTCAAGTATGAAGTAATGAGATCACATATATTCATACATGACGTCATATTAGGGGGGGGGGGGCTCTATATTTATAGAATCACAGCTCCCATAGCTATTGTATTAGCCAATCAACTCTCCTAGTCCGTGGTTTTGCTGCCATTACGACATTCGGCTCAGAGAAAGTTCAGAGGATGGGAAATAATGAATATATTGACCACTGCCTCTATTTTCACTGATTTCTCACGAGAGAGGGCTGGTTTGAAAATTGAACGCCTGGGTCGAGTTTAATTAATCTATAGACCACCTTACTGATCAAATTTGAAGGGCTTGGGAAAGAGAGGTAGAGTATGAGAGAGGGAGAGATAGGTAGATAGATAGAAAGAGCAAAATAGTGAGATTTAATCCCGATTTAATAGATGCTGACGCGTGTCCCTATAGGACGTGTTTGTGTTTTAAAACCATTTAAAAATCGGGTCAGTTAATTTAATAAGATTCTCCAGGCAGGGAATAATTGACTCAACCGGCCGCCCACTTTTCATCACTCCCTCGCCCCTTCTTTATTCTTATTTTCTCTCTCCACTTCATGAAGCTTCATTCACCGTGGATTATTTTAGCCAGAAGCAACACAAGTGAATGAGTCCTCCTTACTAAATGGGTGGGGAGTCTGATTACTTTTCGTGATCGTTCGTCTACCAAATAGAGTTCGGAGAGCAGGAGAACAAAGTTCACTGCATTGGGATCCTGGCTCGGGTAGGTAATTAGAAGAAACAGAAGTAAAGATGGTCAAAAGTTGTAAAAGTTCTTCTCCGGTTTTGAAGAACCTGTTTGGCGTTGTTACTGAACAAGTTTGGGGGGCTATATCTTTAAATTTAAGAGAACTGTCGTTCGATCAAATTGCATCGGAACCGATCTGGTGGGAACATGTTTCACATGTCCTACATTTTCCTGAAACCCATATTTCCCCCATACGATTGTCTTGATAAGTCAGAATTTGCGGGGTTTTTAACACAATAGTATAAAAATGGTGACAAAATATAGAATTGAGTGTCAATTGGCTTCGCCGAAAAAAACGTTCAAACTCAGACAAAAGTGGACAACTTCTCTCTCTAACTCTCGTTACAAATCACATTTCTCTCCCAAAGTGACATTAAGAAACAGCTGGACGCGATACCTAGGTTTGCACGTGCAGGCACCTGACACACCGTATCAAATTAATGCTAGACATCTGCTTGGGCATTGCACAGGGCTATTTGTCAAAGTTAGGGCCTTGGTAATTTAGTTCACAGTGCTACGTTGTAGACGGTCGTATTAGAGCCTGTATTGTACACGTGCAGGGGAGTTACTTTACCGATTTCGATAAATATTCAAGATATGTTTAATGTAGGACATACAAAAGATACGGATATATTCAGAACTACTTGATATATCTATCGCGATAGAAATAGAACATAGTGATAGCTAATAATCGACTTGCTCGACCCTCTAGCTCTCTCCCTGTGCCCGGGTTTAGAACATAATCAGCTAACATCATCCCACTATTCAGAATAAAGAGATCTGAGCAAGAATTAAATAGGGAAGAAAATCGAAAAATTTTTCGATTTTTCGATTTTTCGATTTTTCGATTTTCTTCCCTATTTAATTCTTGCTCAGATCTCTTTATTCTGAATAATCAATTAATCTCTCCTTGACCGAGATCTGCCCGTGTGTGTGTGAGTTTCCCCTATATAACCGTTGTACGGAGGGCGTGTGAGTGTGTATCAGCACCAGAAGGAGATATCAAAATTACTTCCTCATCCCACTATGTTTCAGGGAAACTGTATTATACGGTTCAGATTTGTTACTCAAAAAGTTCTGATAGAATTGAAATTTGACTCAGTACAGTGGTGTTGAGCCAATACTATTGAGACGACACCAAAATAATTATCTAACGTAGTTGGTTCCCAATACTATTGACATATTCATTCTATCAGTTTATCACAATCTCTCTTGGTTAGTTATCGGTTAGTTAATTTTAGCAGACTCGGATCTAGACTGTCTGGCTGTCTGCCATTTTGAATCTCGACAGCGCAAGTACGTTCGGAATTCGGATCAGCACCGCCAGACAGGACCTTGTAATATACCACAGAGATTCTTGAACGTCCTTTACACTCAAATAAACAAGGTTAAATATAAGACAGACACTCACATACTCAGAAAAACAGAGGGCAACTCGAAATGTTTAGAAGATCAAAATCACACTCAAAACAAGTGGTTTAACTCAATAACGCAAATATTTCTCTCCTCACCGTCTCCCAAGTAACAAATTCACTAAGAAGGCCGTCCCAAAACTAATCCCAATAATTTTTACCAGTTCGAGAATTTGACTACCCGGGCTTCCCCCTGTTTGCTTCTCTAGTTTCGCCTCAAGTGTTAGCACTTTCTGATGCAGAGTCAGGATGCGATTTGCAAGGGTTATAATGTCATCATCTTGATCAAAGTTGAGGGTGGTTGAAACTGGCGCTGGTGCTGCTGAGGTAGGGATAGAACTTCCAGCGGGCCTAGAGAGAGAAAGAATGGGGGGTTAGTTATTATTAAACCAGTTTCTATCAATCATTTGATAAACTGAGTGGTCTAGTTTTGTTTACACAATAAGGTCAGCTACATATGCTCTTCAAATTAAAGTTCAACTCAATCCAACTCACGCTGAGGTAGTTCCATCTCCTCTCCGTACATGATTTAAAGTGAGAACTTTGGGAGGCGTCTCCAAGTGTGGGGGATGGTGAAATGGGCCAGAGCGGGATAGATCACTCACTAACAACTTATCTGGCACTGTCATCTGGAAGATTACGGGCTGAGCAGGGGTTAGCAAGGGAGAAGAGGGGTAGAGAAAACTGGAATTCCCAGTGTAGTGAGAATGAGTAAAGGAAATAGAAAAAAACTGAGAAAGAAGAGGAAGTACATCTCGAACCGAATGTACCGAAAAGAACAAATTGACAGAAGGGCTACATACTCACATCCATATTTGGCAGACAACAGTTTAAGAAAATCACTAAGTTTAGAAATGTTGTGTACACACAAATACGACAAAACAAACTACCACCCTGCCCCAACACTTACATTCTCGCTAGCATTGCTAAGTTCTGAGTTCTTCCTTCCCCTTCTATCGTCAGGGTCAACACTCAGTCTATCAGGAACACTCATGCTGCTATATCCTCTCTGCTCAGGAGTACCCATGGTGCTAGAAGACAATTGCTATTTGAGGAGTGGAAGTTTGACAGGATGAGGTCATTTTAGGGACAATTCAAGAGATGAGAGTCAGAGAACGCGCGTGAGCGAAATGCTGACAATTTGTGATAGTAACCACCGCGCGTTCCGGTGATTTAGTGAGAGTGAGAGGTTCCAGATGTGCGGCACACGCAAATCGGACAGACGTTGAGAAAGAAGGAGTGAATAAATTACGAAGAGAGAAGTTTCTCGGAACAGTTACTTTCAACTTAATTTTACAATCTCTCTCTCTCTCTCTCTCTCTCTCTCTCTCTCTCTCTCTCTCTCTCTCTCTCTCTCTCTCGCTCTCTCTCCCTCTCTCTCACACATCCTTCTCTACATGAACTAAAATGGGGCTAAGAGAAAAAGAGGAGGAGAAAAAGAGGACACGTAATCGTACATATTATAACAAATTTCAATCAATTTCTACTTTAAAAGAGAATTTAAATTCACTACAACTTCCAAATATTTCTTTTGAACTTGGGATAAAATCAAAAATTTAAAAGCGTACAATTTTCTACAGATCACTTTCAAAAAGTTGTAAAACATTGGAACTCAGCACATTCCAACTCTCTGTTTGAATAGAAAAAGAAAACACACACAACAGAAACCAGCCCCTGCCATAATTGTCACAGACAAGTAATCCCCATCTCTACAAAACAGAGAAATTCTACTGAACACACCCACATACAAGAACCAATCTGGCCAGCACGCTTCTTCCAGTATACTCCACTTTGAATTGGAATTTTCCCAAAAATTGACAGAAAAGTAAGATTTCTCAGAATAATTAGATCAGTAAGCGGTAGACCCTTATCTGAGATCTATAACCTGGGTAGCAATGCCTGGATCCATTATAACGTGTTTACTATCCTGCAGAAATATAATTGTGTCTTAGCGTTACATTTTTAGTTTCCAGACCCCCTATATCTCTTTCTCACTCACTAACTCATTCTCTGTTTCGCATTCTATCTCTATCTATCTCTCCCCTTTACCTCGAACAGTTGAGGGACGGTAGGATGAGGGTGGAAGCCCACTTGAGAACACCTACTAACCACATCCATACCATGAGGGTCAGTCAGAGAGAAAATACCCGTCCTAAAATGGGAAACTGTCAATATAATACATATTGGTAACGAAATAATCCCTCGCACGCGCTGACAAGGGGATACTTCGTTACCAAAAATACATACCAGTCAGTACATATATATACACACACACATACATATAATACCTACCTAGATTAGTTTCTAGCAAAAGTAAAATGTCTTGATATTAATTTTTTGGCCCGATGCCAAGATCTAAGTGTAAAGGTAGACAACCTGTTGTGTGTGACTTTGTACGTTGTGTAAGCGTGAGTGTAAGGAGAGAAGAACAAAGCAGAAAATGCTTCTGTGTTTCACTTTACTGCTAGCAATGAAACTAGACAACTATGTGTTATAAACAGCTTGCTCAGCTAACAAATATAGTGAAATAGAATAATATTAGAATAAAACAGAATACAATGTTACAACTAATTAACGGGTTCAGGACCCCTTTACTAACGTGTTGTGTTTGGGGGCGCACACAATTGCTATCGCTTCCTTCATCATTAATTGATAGGAACAGTGGGTGTGTAGATCAACACTAGATAGAAACGCAGACTGGGAGGGATGTGTCTGAAAAGAGGAAGGGGGGGGTTAGGAAAACATAATACAATGGGTGGGATCAGGGATGTATTATGTGAAGTAAAGAAGTGAGGTGGGGTTAGGGGCGCATCCTGTGAGGATGGGTAGATCATACATTTCAATAGTTTTAGATAAAAGGGTCTGATCCTGAGAGATATTGAGAGATTGACAAGAGTAAAGAGGGGCAGTATTATAAACCAGGCCAAATAAGGGTTAACCTTTTAACACATTTCACGATTAAACAGTACAAGTCTTACTGGGGAAACATTCAACCCTCTATAACTCTTTCAAGTTCTCTAACATAATTACACAACAACTAACACTTAGATGCTAACAACTATAACAGAAACAAGAATTATTGCATTATGTATTCATAATGCGGTGTTTCCCTGCCCTTCATCATCACACTATCACAATATCAAGGCTTGGTCACAATGTAATGTGAGATGCATGCGATGTGTACTTCTCACATCGCTAACTCAAACTTAGTAACGAGCATTCGACAGTACCTAACCCAAACACTCATTTCATCAACCACCAAGTTCGACATCGCAAGTTAGCAGCGTCAACTAAACGTAACACGCTTCGCCGAACGGATTTTCTATAAGGAAACGTGCACGGCTTTGTGGTTTCTGTCACAGAACTAGCGCCGCGCACAGATTTGAGAAATAAGCGTCCTGACATCATATTTTATCAAAACAGTTATTTGATTTGATGAAGGAGCGCACTCGAGCGTTGTCAGGCGTTGTCCGTGACGGACGGACATTTAGTTAACCCCCACGATCTGCTGATTTCTAAACCCTGAATGATCTTTTTAGCACGTGCGTGCTAAAAAGATCATTCCGGGTGGATGCCCTTCGGGCATCCACCCGGGCAGGGAAAAAATAGACTACACATCTCTAACACGGCAACTAACACACTAACACATCGTTAACACAATGTTAAACTAACATGTATCCACCCGAGAGTGATCAAATCCAGTTTATCCTGGTATTCAAACAGCTCCTCTTCATGTAGTGTCTGACACGAATCTGATGTGCCTCGTTGTTTAGGAATTATCACATGGGTAACTGGGACAATGAGTAGCATGTTAGAATCATAGTAACCATAGTAACCGTACGGGCGGTAGTTACCATGGTAACCACAGTAACTACATCAGGGCTTGAAAACCCGCTATTCATTTGTTACCAAATAAAGTTCCAATTCCAATATATCTCACTTGTAAAACTATTTGAAGTCAGTTTAGCAGCCAAGATTCCACATGTCTCCACATTTCTCTGTGTGTTATCAATACACACAGATAGGAACTTGGCGGGGAGTGTGGTGGGGACCACAACGGGACGAAGTGGACCTCCTGTTAGGTCGCTAAACATATCTGTCATCATCGGTTTAGTAGTCCTGGGGGAGGGGGGGAGAGAGTGAGGGGTGGTGAGGAGGGGATACACAAAACATACGAAGAGTGGATATTGGATAATACTGATAATTAGATGAGGAGTGCAAATTAATTGTTAATTATTAACAATTCAAATGATAATTAATTAACTAATTGCTAACCTATCAACGGAAGGCAGGGCAGGTTTAGTGGACCTATCAACCTGTGGTGTTGCTGCTGTCACCCCTGGGTAGGCGGGAGGTAGGGACTGTGCAGAGGGTGCTGGTGGTAGGGACACCATGCTCTGTGCAGAGTACTGGGGTGGGAGGGATACCATGCTGTTTGCTGCAGAGGGACCAACAAGTTGGGGGCTGGGAATAGATGCTGCTGGTCCGTCAAGGGTGGGATAGGTAGCTTGCCTGGAAAGAGTGCGAGAAAAGGGTGAAATAAAAACAATGCAAAACAGAATTTAAAGGCTCTGATTACCATCCAGTTAGAGCCAGTTAGAGATACCTAATTAGTTAATTGTCTCCTAATTACCTCTGTATGGGTGGTGGTATCCTGATGGGTTCAGCTATTGCAGCAGTAGCTATAACACGAGTCTCAGCAAGCTGGGCTTCAATCTGTGCCAATTCTTCTGCCAACTCGCTCTCCTTTCTCTCCATCTCTCTCTTCTGGGCTTCATATTCAGCCGCCTCTCTACCCGCCTCCTCCTCTAGTCGCCGCTGTTCTGCCTCTGCTTTCTAAGGGAGGGGAGAAATAGTAGTTGGAATGGGAGCCCTCCCACTGGGAGGGAAGGAAGGCGAACTGATCGACATCCAGAAGTACAATTACATATCAGGTAGGTACTAAAATTTTAATTTCAAATTTCAAACTAATTACCCTAATCTGTTCGTCTTTGCACCATTTCCTGTATTGATCACCGTACTCCAACTCTAACACTTTCTTTATCGTTTCAGCACGGTCAAACACGGTCTTCAGTTTGGCCCTAACTGCCTTCCTATCTGAACTAGTCTCTGGACTCTTATACTCTGGGTGTCTTGGTAGGCACTCAACAAATAATCTGGGAGTGAGATAGTGATAGGTCAGGGGGATCTAGAGTTATGGGTAATGTATTGTATAGCTCACATTGCCTTTTATTTTATAAAATGACACACCCTCACAGATCTAGCGTGCTCTGTGAGGGTTCGGCAGAGCAAATAAAGCGGTGAGTAAATAAAGGACTGATCAATGTTTTCTACACAGAAGAAATAAAGTTTCATTTATATAATTAATTATGTTTACATACGTTGTGTATTTGCAGTACAGAAAGAACGCCTTTTCGAATGTTTTCTCATCTTCATAAACTTTAGCCTGAATAATTGAGATAAGTAAATATTAACACAAATTAAAAACAACGGAAGTTTTTAAGGTCTATACAATGGTTTCATGATGCCCCACGAGGAGGCACCAATTATCAGTAGACAAAGATCAAATGTATGTAAATATTAATGCAGTATATATTATTGGAACCAAAATATTGAAAACTACTACAAATAACATAATTACCATTTTCTCCAGTTCAATTCCGGATCGGTAATACCGTTTGATGGGAATAGTAGGGCTAACATTGACTGTCCCACTGGCCAGCTCACTGAGAGCACGGACCCTTTCCTTCGGTTCTATACTCCATTTTAGGGGCAATTCCTCTGACATTCCCCTGTCTCTGTGCTATGTAATTGTAGGGGTGAGAGGGAAGGAGATGGGTGAGAGAGGGGTGAGAGAGAATAGAGAGAGAGAGGGAACTGGGACGGGGGAGAGGGAAAGCTTTCTTTCTCTCTTTCGAAAGAGAGATAGAAAGTGGAGGAGAAAGAATTAGATAGAGACAAGGATATGGGGAGAAAGAGGAAAATAAAATGAATACACCTTTGATAGTAAAAACATTGAACAAAATACAATGCTATTTGATTAATTTTTGAAACGAAAACCACCGAAAACTGTGCAAAATCCCAAGTTATGATGATAACAATATATTTCTAGCTATGAACGATTTATATTGTAACAGTATACAATGGAGCAAACTCTCAATAAAATCATAATATATGTGCCCTTCCCTAATAATAGGACCAAAAACTCTTCCCCCGCTAAATCGATTGCTGCAACTGAGGTGTGAGATGTTAGTATACTTTATGAGGGATGATTTTAGGCGAGGTTTTCCAACAAAGATATTGCACACTGCACAGTGTATGTAGTAGTACACTTTGTACTGTACACAGCTGACACATGGTTAGCAACTATAATAGAGCTGCACAATAACACATTACATAGTTTCACAAACAAACAAACACATTTCGACACAAAGACAGCACAATCAATCTCACGCTGACAATAAATATAGGATGTGTATTTAATTTACTTAGTAATCGCAATAATAAACTAAATTTTACATTTTGAATCTTCTAATATAATCCCATTAATATAAATCACCAAATACTAACCAGCTACACATGAGTTGCTATCTAGCTTCATGCTATTAATTCCGCCTCTTTGTTCCCAATATTAGTTGTGATTTGTCACTGAGTCCTCTATACATGAAACGTTTTTGCGATCAAGGGTTATTAGAATTAGGTCCAAGCCGAGCGCTGATAATAGGAATCTCCTCAAGCTCTGTCCGCCTGCACAGATATTCCCCCAGCACAGTGGTCACCACGCAAGATACAAAGGCGAGGCCCCACCACGAGGCAACACGGGGAAACCCGACACACAGACATGTCAGGACGAAATGCCAAAAGTGAACAGTGATCGTGAAATCTAGGCACTGCTTGGAACGCTGAACTACGTACCACAGAGCTACTGCTGTTACAAAACAGTTTGTTATGTATGCAAATAGGGTGACAAAATCTAGGGAGTCCTTGTTTTTACTGATGAAAATTCTGTCCAGGGAAATTTCCTCAATCTGCAAGATGGCTAGACAGTACATGATGGTTGCAAGTCCAAAATAGAATGCAGCCTGCATCGTTAACATCTGGGAAACGATGAGAAGAGGATCCCACGCATAGCTCCGAAACTTTGCCATCCTATTATGAAAAGTTTTATGTTTTATTATTTCATTTCAAACGATCATGAGAATACTGAATAGCATAATAACCAGTGTACGATTCGTACACTGGTTATTACGTACAGTACGAATAACTTTAAACTTTTATGGACTTGTTCCGACAAGCATACGACCGACGACGCACAAATGTTGCTGTTATACCAACGATGGACTTCATCAGTTTCTAATTTGCTTTGGAGCTGTCTGGCGGCAACTACCCGATCTGGGTGCTCAGATTAGGGAGAATCGAAACGGGGTCTGGCAACGCCAGACAGCTTTGGAGCATTTTGCAAAATTACACCAATCACACAGTAATTTTTCCCGTTCTCATCATAAGTGGGTCTTCTGAAACTCATTGGCTATACCAGGCATCCGCTGTCGGCTGTATTCGATACCAAGGAAGAGGAGAAAGAGATTTGAAAAGTTTTAAAAAATCAGACGAAAACTGAACTTCGCGAAAAATCAAGACCGATATGCGCGCGGCTAACTTTTGACAGCGCGCGTTTTGCGCGTACCTTTATGCGCGCGGCGCTTGCAGTGAAATTTGAAAATTTTCGGTAAAATCTCAAAAATCAAAGTTTCCAAAAAAAACACCTGATTTTCAATTTTAAAAGTTTAAAAACTGTCTTGTAGCGTTTTGCAGTGTAGATAATGGTTGTTCCAGCGATAAAGGAGAGTTACTTCCTTCATGCAGACTGCTTGATACCTGGGCCTACCCAGGAAGAGGTCATAATTTCCTCAAATCTGTCGAAAAAGTACCTGGTGAACATCAGACAAAACGTACTGTCCGCACAGAGCAGACCTAGCCTTTGTACTGGTATCACGGGACAAAGAATTTACAGCTCCGCTCAACAAGATGGAGTTTACGCTCTCGGGACAAGTTCTGGCGTGGGAATTTGTCAATGGGAGGGGGTCCCAAATGCCACCGGAAAGATTGAAACAGATACCTCGTTTTACTCAGTCGCCTGGGTGGAAAGGAATGTTTTAGCGTGTGGAGATAATGGCAATATTATAGAGGTGAGTTCAGTTAGAGTTCTTTGTCACGAGATGTATTCCTAATAACAACAATCAACGTGATTTTTCCAAGACAACATTTGTTGTCTAGTTTGTTTGAATTCAGTTTGAATAACAATAATTCTGCCAGATTGATGGAAGAACTCAACAGAAGTGTAAAGATTACACAGGTCACAGTGGCTCAGTAAATGTTGTTAAAGTGAGAGATGACTATCACTTTGTGTCCGCTGGCTATGATGGGATTTGCAGGGTAGGTCTTGATCTTACCGAAACTAAACTAAAAACTTCCACCATCCTTTCTTGGTCCCTTCATGGCAATAATCCTCCAAATTCCAATCAACTTACCATTCTATCAGATTTGGGATAGGAGGACTGGTGGTGTTTCTAAACAGTTCACTCCAAGTTCCTGGGCTAGTGCGGGGAGACCCAAACTAGGGAACCACATAACTGCTCTTGATGTCTGGGATGATTGGGTGGTAGTAGGAGGAGGACCTAACTTGTCTCTCTGGTACATGAAGGAAGGTAAGGGGTTCAAAACATAGCTCCTTCCAGAAAAAGCGATATTATTTGGCCATAAATGATGAACCCTGTTGAATTTTCCAATTTCCAAGATTTCTAACCCTCCCCTGACCCACAGATTCCGGTGTCTCTTTACTTGATATGGGTGGGAGTGTTCCCTCTATTGCTAAGTTCGCCCAGGATACCATAATAGCGGCTGGAGATGATTCATTTATCTACCATTGGGGATTATCTGGCAAACTAAAATACAAGGTAAGACTACATTCCAATTTCCTGATTGTCCTAGTCTAGGACAACCAGGAAATCTAGGACTCCTAGACGTCAGCAATAAGCATATATCCCATTTCGGCGAGTTAAAGTTTAAATCCTCACACTAGGTAACCAGTAAGCTATCTCGAGTAACGGATCTACATCTGGATACCGTGTCCCGGAACCAACCCTTCTTAATAGCTGCTGGCTCACCTGCTGAGTTGAATGTATTCATGGATCTGGGTTATCTCTCCCATACAGTCCCATATCTTGGATGAGCCGTGCTACAACGGGGGAGGTGTAACAGACAATGGGACATGGAGCCAGATGGGGTCTCCGGAGTGTGTGTTTGATAATTTATTTGTGTATGCAAATTGCAAATTGTATTGCAAAATTTACAACCTTTTATCTCACTATTTTCACTCTATTATTGTTGGAGTTCAGTTCAGAACACAAAACTATCTCTGTGTTAAACAGATAGAAACACAAATTATTTCAGCTCCATAATCCCCTATAATTGTAGCCATGGAAGAAGCGAGGCGAGAGCTTGGGTTTGCCGAGATGATTCTGAGGAAGGGAAGGCCAAAGAAAAAGAAGGTTCCAGTTGTTAAGAAGAGTGAGGTTGAGCAGAGGTTGCTATTTGAGATGAATATGAGGGAGGCTGCACAAAGACTTCTCTCTGCGTGCAGTAACCCACAACAGAGGTAAAATAATATTTTGCCTTCTCTAATATAAATATACCAATTATCCCATGACCCATCGTCATATCCCTATCCGCCTTACCCCAAGTTTACGATAATATCTGTCCACTGTGAAAGTTAAACAGTAAAACACACAATCTCCCTTTCTCTAATCCATTAAATTCGATTCTCTATCACCTAGGTTGGATGCTGCAAAGACCATTCTGACCTCCAACAGCAGGACCCTGGCCCTAATGACGGCACTTCAGAGGGAACATGTAAAGGAAGTTGAGGATGCACATGGTCTTACTGACTTGTAAGTTGTTGTTCATAAGTTATAGGAAGGGCTGTGATACACAGAATCTAATTAGACAGAACTTTTTTGTAGTATTGTCCAAACTCCAATCCATACTTTGTTTCAGGAAGGACAAGGATCAGATAATGAAAGAGGAGATGATGGATTCCGTCTCACTTGCAGATGTTTCAATTTCCAGTTAGTTTTAGGAGAAACTAGATGTACTTTCCGTTTTGTCAAAACCATTTTTTGTGTTTGATTCTAATGGATTATACTCTGTGGTGATAGCTGTTTGGCATTCTAAAACACTCACTCATCTTTTCGTGTTTGATGGGTTACAACACTCTGTTTGACATTCTAAAACACTCCCCGCCCCTCAGATATCATGATCCCACTGAAGTGGTGCAAGATCGAACCTGCCAAATACAAAGCAGGTATACACTGTCAAAACTAGGGGGCACTAGGCACTAGGGTGGGTACTGGATACTGGGGAGTACAAAAAGGAGGCCAATGGGGTGGGAATGGACTATGGAGGGGGGTTCCACCGGTGGTGTAGGAGGTTAAAACATGCCAACTCCATCTCGTACCCCTTATGCCCACTATCCACTGTCACTATGTGTGTCAGTTTCATTGACTGTCACTATGTGTATCAGTTTCATTGACTGTCACACTGTTGGGCAAGTTTTGGTGTGACACCAGTTCCACTGTCAGTGGAACATGTCTCAAGACTCTCTCCCTGCCAACTTAGTGTGAAAATGACAGTGAAATTGAAATATATCAGTACTCAGGTGTCACCTGTCATTGTGTTTCAGTAGCAGCACCCCACCTAATTAATTATCTAATTATACAAATTACCTAATTATACATTATCCTCCCTGTAGAGTGTTGGAAGTACCAGGTGTTTTGTTTGATAAGATGTGGATCCCAGGTCCTTGACTCGGCAGCTCTTACAAGACTTGATATTACGACGGAAACTGTTGTCATTGATCACACTTTTACACTGTAATTAATGAACTAATTAACTGTATGCTAGTTACAATGGTCATACGACTCTTTAGTCTTTTTAGTTCAAGCCCCACTGTTTTTGTTTTCCTAACCTCTCTCCCCTCTCCTTACAGAAAAGACGTTGCTGCAGATTTTGTTATCGACCTGGAATTTTACTACACCCAAACCGAAGAACCTGTCAAACAGAAAAAGAAAAAAGTAATATTTCTCACCGGTCCTCCGACCCCTGGGCCCTCTCCGTGTGTATGATCATGATCGTTTTACACGAAATGAAATTCAAACTTGCCCCCAAAAGTTTGGGAGTACTTTGCGGAGCGCGCGAAGTCCCGCCTCAAGGATCTCTGGCGCGCACGCGAGTGTTTAGAGGGACCGGGGGCCGTGTGTAAACACAATCAGACACTCACGCCCTCGGGGCCTAATCGATCCTGGACAATCTGTGACAAATCTGTGTAAACTCTAATTCTGAACTCTATCCATGCTATCACATCTGTGTAGTAAAACAGTTTAATCTAACCACCCTTCTCATGTACAGGTGGAACAACCAGATCCCGTTCCTGTATTTGCAATAGCTGGAACTGCAACACTTACTCTAGCGCACTGCAACATATGGCAGAAGAAACAGAGTTTGAAGAATAGCAGCCAAGGACTGCCTGCTCATATAACCGCCCCGACGTTCCTTCCTGACCTCCCACCTTTACCTATAATGAACTTCTATAGGGCTAACATAGAGGTCAAACCTCTGTTTACTCTTACACCTACTAAAGAGGGATTCCTGGGTATGTAATTGCAGTTACTCCTTCATAAACACAATTCTACTCCTTCACAATTGTGCTCCTTCATAAACTACATCATACTCCTTCATAAACACAATTTTACTCCTTCATAAACACAATTGTGCTCTTTCATAAACACAGTTTTACTCCTTCATAAACACAATTGTGCTCCTTCATAAACACAGTTTTACTCCTTCATAAACACAATTGTACTCCTTTATAAACACAATTGTGCTCCTTCATAAAGACAACTCCTCCACCACCAGATGTGCAGCACATGACAGGAGGTATGCCACACTGGGCGAGAAGTTGGTGTTCCCTTCACGGTATGTACCTCCGCGTTTGGAAAAGACCAGAGGATCAGGGAACACAGGAACCCTGCATGACCATCAGTGTTAATGAGGTAATGGGGTAAATAGTTGATTTACGTGATACTTCTTTGTTTTTGTTTTTGGGTCAGTGGGACACCTAAGAATTTGTCTCAATGTCCCCCTCTCCCCCTGTAGCACATGGTGCTGGACCATGTACCGAAGAGCAGTGTCCAGAGACCCCACACAATACACATCTGCTACAACCGGAGCCCCTACACAGACCACTATGTCAGTACTGACACAAAAGAGGATCGGATTTTGTGGGAAATAGGTGAGTTAGAGAATTAGGAATCTGAGGACTGAGTTAAATTAGTCACTTTTATAGTGTTATCTGTAGAGATTCAAGTTGTTTAGGCATAACTCTTGTTAATTTAACTAATGACCTAATTATTTTCAGCTCTTCACAAGGCCATTCTAAACGCGAGTGCATGGCATCCCAACAAACTAAGCAACGCTGATAATGAGGGTACCTACCCCTCTCCACTAAAGACAGCCCCGCCAAAACCACCCCGACCTTTCGATGGTACTCCCTCCTCCTCCCAGTTTTGTTACACCCCCTCAGCGCCATGTCTACCCTCGTACAGAGCCCAGTTTGATCAAGCTCAGAGGAGCTCCAGGTTTGTGTTTACTAGGTGTATCGTCCACCGATTGTACTGGGCAAATCCCGGTAAATCGGAGTCCGACTGTACAATTTGAATGTTGATGAAGAAGATCTTTTCCAGAAATTTCCAGAAAAAAAATAAAACTCCAATTCCAGGAAAGATAAGCTGTTTAGTTCGATGAAGAGAAGCAAGAGTGCGGAGAGATCCAAGAAGACTCCTGCACCGCCCACACCCACTGTCGATTCTAGATCTCGAGCAAAGACATGGTAAATTATACTTTATAGACAAAACTTACTTTTTGCCTTTTGGACACAACTCACTAAAATATGAGATTCGGGGTTGGCCAATTACTGCTCAAAATTTATACAAATTGCCATGTAATTTAAACCGAATCATGATTGTAAACTCTCATATTTTCAGCTCAAAACCAGCTAAATCAAGTAGAAGGAGATCCCGTTCCGTGGACCTGACCCCCACACGACGAGTAGCAGGTCCCCCACCTGTATCACGAAACAAACTCGACTACGATACTCCGTCCTCCAAATCGAACAAAGACAGGGTCTCAGACGCTACCTATGTGTCCATGCACAAGTTTTCAAGGGTCCCTGTGGCTAATGTGCAGTGGGAGGGGGCTCAGAGGAGGCCAGATAGACCGGCACCTCGACCACCCTCTCTTAGCAAGATACCAACTGCACCACCTATAGAGTAAGATATATTGTTTTCATTGTCGCCTGACACTGTATGAATGATTCAAGAGTTTCGGAGCATGAGAGAGTGCTATGGTCAATAGATTTCTGAATAGAAGTTGTTAGATCTTATCTGTGAGCCGTTGGGATCAGGACTGTGGATAGTGAAGTAAACAGAATTATTTTCAGGATGGATACTCCCTCCTCGTCATCTAACCAGAAACAGCAGCAGCAGCAGACTCCACGAAGGCCAATCAGTAATCAGAGCTATCGTGCAGCCTGTATCTCTAAAGATACTCCTCCATCTTCTTCTAAACAATCACCTCAACTTATGGTATGTTCTAGATTATTATGATCAATTGATATCACCTCATATCAAGTCACAGTCAAACTATGAATCCTATTACTATGTTTTGCTTGTATGAATCCCTCTGTTTGTCAGGTTGATATAAGTGGACGAGAGAAGAAGAGGAAAGCTCCCATTCCACAGAGTAGTGGAGGTGAAGCAAGGCAAGCTAGTGGGGGTGAAGGTCGACATAATTCCAGGTATTTAATCGTGATAGCATGTGATTATATGGCCGATATGATATGATTTTGCTCTCTCAATCACTTATTCCCTTCTCCTTGTCTTACAAAAGACTGCCCTCTCTGAACCGGACCAAAGTCCCACGGGATCCCGGTGATGAGAGGGACTCGAGCAGTGTTGGCGACGGTACAGTCATGTAGTATGAAAGGCTTCTCTAACTCACTTCTATCCAGGTCAAAGAAGTCTCCAGCTCCACCGACACCGCAGCAGAGGAGGACACCGGGCCCCAGGGTACCCCGACAGAGTCAGGGTGGGACAAACAATCTGAATAGCCCCAATCGATCAGATCTGAAGGACAAGAAGGGAATACGGAACTTATATGAAGAGGTAATATTGCCACAGCTCTCAGCACAGTAGAATGCTAGATTTAACCACAAACGACATTTCAATATGCTTTCTTAGAGTCCCTAAATCATCACTTACACTCTGTTACAGGAGCCAGAATCCCCTGCTTCTAAAATCTCCAACACACCCACATCCACCCCCGGTGGAACCCCATCCTCCTTCGTTACGGACTTTGAGAAAATGATTGACGATGCATTTGGAAACCTACAAAATGAAACTGACGGGGTTTCCTCGATCGGTTCTCCTCCCTCATTCCGGCCTGGGGTGAAGAGTGAGGAGAAGGTGACATTAGGGTCGGTGACACCAGTATCAGGGAAGGGTAAAACACCTAACAGGAAGGTGACAAGAAACACCCCACTGACTTCTACTATGAAGGAGGGAGCTGCACCTTTCACACCACCTCGAGGTAGGGCTGTTTGTTTATATTTGTTTGTTAGTTTTGGGAAAACAAACCAACTTGATTTATGTATTTTATCTGCCATAATAATGGCCTAATGTTTGTTGTATTCTTCACAATCTCGTTCCTACTCTCACATCTCTTTCAGCTGTACAAGATATGACCGCCATTGGTCCGAGCTACTCAACTAACGATCTAGCAAAAGAAAGCTTTGCTCCCATCTTTGAAGAGGAAGAGGAGGAAGAGGAAGAGGAAGAGGAGGAGATCTATAGGAGACGTCCTACTGAGAAGTCTATAGAGGACTGGTTTGGGTCATCCACCAGTACAATTGGAGATGATGAGAAAGAGAATACTGCTCAGGAGGTTACCCAACCCTCCTCCTCTCCTCACTACACCGCAGTAAAAAGGAGGTCTGAGTCTCCTGTTAGATCTCCTGTGAAGAAGCAACGGTCTCCCTACACCTCACCGCTGAAGAATTCCTACACTTCCCCACTGAAGACGTCTTACACCTCCCCTCTGAAGACTTCCCAGTCATCTTACAAGTCACCTGTCAAGACGTCTCAGTCATCATACAAGTCACCTCTGAAGACGTCACAGTCACCTTCAGCAAGGCAACAGTCCCCGCTGAAGCAGTCTAACACCCCCGCTCGTGCTGCCTACTCTCGAGAGGCCCTATTCCACCGACCTGCTAAAACTCCCATCAAGCCTGCCCCACCTGGGTCTCCCTTCCAGGAACATGATGCAGAGCCAGCCAAGAATGTAGCAGAGAAACCTAGCGGGCAGGATGCGGGAAGGAGCAAACCAAAGTTCCAGGTGATCAATGGGAAGTTGGTTCCTATGTTGTAGATTGGAGGGATAGAGACTGAAATTACACGCACATTTATAACTCTGATAAGAACTGATAAACTGTGAAAATAGATGTGCGGATTGGTTTAAAAAACACTGCAAAATGTGCCAAAATGACAATTCAACAATCTTGAAATGCAGAACAGGTTCTGCTTTCTCTTTTTAATCTACAGTTACCTGTCAGTCCAATGCTCTGACAGACAGTTGCAGAGTTCTTCCATATCACCAATTATTATCATATTGTTGTGCATGACTCAGGGAAGATTTTATAGACTTTTTTGCATGCAGAAAGTTAGAGAGCTTATTATTGGTGAACAGTAGAACACTGCACAACAGATATTAGTTTCATTTTTTGAGTGTTAGGTGAATAAAAGTCCTGTGTTCTGTTTTCTGATCAGATTCTAAGGCCGAGGGGAACTTTCTTCTTGATGTTTTAGTTGTACACGTACAATTACAAACATATACATTCCTCCCAACTGCATTTCACAATGTCACATTGCATTTCCACACTGCATTCTGAAAAGGAGTACGATATTGTAATATGGAATTCCGTCTCCACTTTTGTAATAACATTAAATAATTTTGTTACCGGTAGGAATTGTGTTGTTTTTATTGACTCCGGGGAGGGAGGGTCGAACAAGGCAACTCCAGGTTAACGCATTAACATTCGCGGGGCTTGCTGCTTACTGCCTACTACGATGCCCCGGGCAGCCAAGTTTTTCTTGGTCCAGGGACGGTTCTGATCAGTTCAGTAAACCGGGGACGACGGAAACATTGAAATTTCAGTGAAACTCGGCAATGAAAAATGTCACGCGCAAATAATTACCGCGCAGTAAAGCTCAAAGTTATGCGCGCGATGTAAATTTTTTATTTTCAAACTAACGCGTTTTTTCACTTGAGCTTTTTCTTTTTTTTTGAAAAGCGCTGCCTTATCCCGCGCTGCGCGTGGCGCAGAACAGGGATAAGGAGGGAACACCGCGCATGTACAGGATCCTGTCCCAAGTCATTTTGACCATGTTCCGGAGGTCCTACAATCACCAAATTTTGGGAATTGGTAGCATTTGACATGAATTTGATGACTCTTTTTTCAATTTTGGAAATCAATCACTTTCGCACGCGCAAATGTAGAGCCGCGCACACTATTTAATATTGCTAACGCGCATGTGTTAAAGTGAGCCGCGCACCAATTTCAAACGATTCTGGAAAAAATATCATTCGATTTCCACTGGTTCGACCCAAATCCAATATGGCCGACTCTCAGTTAGCGAAAACTTCATAAACTTCATAACTTCATAAATAACTTCAATGAAAAACACAAGGTGTCAGTGTCCTTTAACACATCCCCCTCTCGGCTCTCACTTCCAGCACCCAATCCAGGATTGAATTAGTGTTCTGAGTAGGATACCCAGTCACGGGCGGACAGTCCGGGAACTGGTCGAGCCATCGTCCCAGCAGAATCTTGAACTGATCCAGGTCATCTGCTGTGTTAACCTTCTTAGGCAATGTATTCCACAGCCTTGCAGCTTTGACAGCGAAGGAGTCGAAGAACTTAGTTTTTACTGTCCCTCTGGCACCGCTGAATAGAGATGGTACTTCAGCTTTAACTCCTGTCCTATCATTCATGTAGAATCGTGTGTTGGTACTGTTGGGAGCAACTTCGTTATACATTTTCCACATGTGAATGATGGTGTATCTCTCTCTTCTTCTTTGCAGAGACATAAGGTTCAGCTTTTTCAGGCGGTCCCAATAGCTGTACTGCTTCATATTATCGACCCGACGTGTAAACTTTCTTTGCACGCTTTCCAGTGACTGAATGTCAGAAATTTTTCTGGGGTTCCATAGGGGTGAGCAATATTCCAGTTTACACCGGATGAGGGACTTGTAGAGTGTCATCATAGTGGTAATCGACCTATCCTGAAATGTTCGGAGTGCCCATCCTGCAATTTTTCTTGCATCGGTGGCGATTTTGTCGATATGCTGAGTCCAAGACCCGTTGTCTGACATGATGATTCCTAGGTCACGAACTTGATGCCCAGAACTGATAAAGTTTCCTCCAGGAGTTAAATAGCAGCGATGTTGGACGACTGTTGGGAGGTTACTTAGTGTATCTGGAGTGTACAGAGAGTAGTGCAGGACTTCGAACTTGTCCTCATGGAGTACCATACTGTTAGTAATGGACCATTCAACGACTCTGTCAAGGTCTTCCTGTAGCTCCTTTTCAGATTGTGTTCCTGACCCGGAACTGATTGCCTTGGAGAGCTTTGTATCATCAGCAAAAGTAGATGTTCTCGAGTTGTGGACTTGTAGGTGGAGGTCAGCAACATAGATGATAAACAAAATTGGGCCTAGTACTGTCCCTTGAGGGACTCCACTGAGTACTTTCCTGAAGGATGATTTGGCTCCATTGACAGTGACTGTTTGAAGCCTACCAGAAAGGAAGTCCTTTATCCAGTTGAGCAAGGTACCTCTTATTCCAAGTTTTTCGAGTTTGGCAATCAAAATAGAGTGGTTAACCTTGTCGAAAGCTTTGGAATAGTCCAAGTAGACAACGTCAACCTCGTTTCCACTGTTCATTTCTCTCATGATGTGGTCGTAATGTTCTAAGAGCTGTGTGAGACAACTTCGGTTCTTTCTGAACCCATGCTGATTTCCTGGGATGAGGTTGTTACTCTCTAGATGGTCCACCAGATGGTTGCGAACTACTCTTTCGAAGGTCTTTAACAGGTTTGACGTCAAGGATACTGGACGATAGTTAGCCGCATTGGTTTTGTCTCCTTTTTTGAAGATCGGTGAGATGTACTGGAGTTTCAAGCTCATGGGTACAGTTTCATTCCTAAGTGACCGCTCCCAAAGCAAGTAGAGAGGTCTGGACAGTTCTTGCTTGCATGTTACAAGAAGTTTGGCCGGAATATCACCATCCGGGGCAGCTGAGTTCGGGTCGAGCTCAGAGAGGGCATTTTTGATGTCTTCAGAAGAAAAGGTGAAGTTCTCCAAGACGGGGGCATCAACGTTGTCCAGCCAGTACAGACTTTTCTCCAAGTCACCCCCATTAGGGTCGCTGAATACTCCACAGTACTGTGACTGTAGAAGCTCTGCTTTCTCCTGATCGTCATCAGTGAGGGATCCATCGTTTCTTTTTAGAGGGGCAATGGAAGAAACAGACTTTAGGAACCGCTTGGCGTAGGAGTAAAAGTACCGAGGGTTGACTTTAATGGTGTCAATAGCCTTCCGTTCCTCCTCTTCGCGTTTTTCCACCAGGCGCTCTTTGATGATCTTGTCCAGGGAAAGAAGTTCGTCCTGTATCTTGTTTAGCGAAATTGAACCTGGGGTTGTTGCTTGAATTGCAGAGATCCTCGTCCTGAGTTTCCTTTTTCGCCGCTTCAGCGGTTCAAGGCGACTTTTTCGAGTTTTTCCTCGGTTCTGCTTCCTAGGACAGTGTTTAATCGCTATCTGCAAAACTGTCATTATGATGAGCTCCTTAAACAGCTCCCCTTCGTAGTCACCATCATCTTCACATATTTGCAATAATGTTGTCCAGTCAACTGATTGGAGGTCCACCCGAATTTGTTCAAGATCTCCTTTGTGGATGTTGATTCCTCTGAACTCCATGTGATCCCACTGATGAGTCTTGGGCGGGTCTTCTGGGATGGGGTTGAATGTTAAGATACAGTCAACTACCTTGTGATCAGATAGTTTAGGGACATCTTCTGTTAAAACGTTAGCTACACTTTCAGGGGAGTTTGTCAATACCAGATCCAGTATATTGTGCCCCCTAGTGGGCTGGTCGACAACCTGTGTTGCGAAGTTATCGTTTATAAAGTCCATTAATCGCTGATAAGCTTTACATGGTGGACTTGTAGGGACAGAACAGCTATCCCAATTCATTAGGGGCAGGTTGAAATCTCCAGTAATGAAAATATCCGGTGTCCGATTACCATTTGTAAATTCAGCAATTTTTTCCTGCAATGTGTCCATAAGGGAACCCAAAGAAAATTGTTATGAGTTGTATGGCGGCGCATTGACGCAAAATGAAAAAAATAAAAACATGAAAAAAATTAAAAAAAAGTGTTTCAAAAAACATGTTTTTAAAAAAATATGTTTTCGAAAATTTTGATTTTGCGTCAATGCGCCACGTAAGCCGGCTCAATGACGCAAAATCATGTTTTCGAACATTTTGATTTTGTGTTAATGCGCCACGTCGCCGGCTCAATGACGCAAAATCAACATTTTCGAAAACATATTTTTTTAAAAACATGTTTTTTGAAACACGTTTTTTAAATTTTTTTCATGTTTTTATTTTTTTCATTTTGCGTCAATGCGCCGCCATAGAGTTGATTTGAATAGAGTACTTACTTCCTTCCGTGTTATGTACTTCATGAGGGCAAAAATAAATTGCCTTACCTAATAAGGATATGCTCCAATCCGTTAATATTTAGCTTAATCAAGTTCTACGGTGAGTTTTAGGACAGATGCACCAACCGGGAGGTCATGCTACGCCAAGAAAGTGTGTCAGATTTGTCACTGAGTCACTTTTCCGGCATTATATTTCGTCTCTTGCGGTGGGACGTCTTTGGAAGATGTCCCCAGAGGTGCAACTGCAAGGGATGTCGTGACGGTTCACGGTTCCACTGCTTATACATAAGAATGTCCATCTGATGGATCGAAGTGAATTGGATAGTTACAAGTTAATACCGTTCATTCGATTAAGATGACCACTGAGATAGACCTCCGGCTATTGCGATGAGTCCAAAGTCTCTATTGTTTTTAAAAACCCTTCTCCCCCAGGAATCAGATAGAACGGCTGAAAATGTGACACTGTAAATTGATGGTGTATTCATCAATCTAAAAGGAACTCCCGGTGATGCAGCATTGATCATGTAGATACTATTACTGATTACTGAAATAAATGAAGAATAAGCCCTGGGGAAATCTCGGTGAGGGCTCTCTATCTGAACCATCTCCATTCCGTATCAATCTGCCTCTTTTCGCTAAAGTAAGTGAAATTCCAAAACATCCTCCCCTCTTGCCATACAACCTCCCGGCTCCCCACCCTCATAATATACCCACACAAACAAGGGAAGGATAGGGACGGTCTTTCCTCCTTCATTATACCCCTCTCTATCTCTACTCCTCTTCAACCTCCCCTTGATCCTCCCCTTAATATTCCTCTCCTCCATAACTTGTCCGTATCTACTATCCCCATTCATCTTCCTCTCCTTCATCTTCCTCGGAGTCTAAAGTGCAGACTCCCCCGAGTAACGTGTAGTATCAATTTAGTCTCTCTCATTTGTACTAACCCTTCTTTACCTCTCCCAGGATTCCGATAGAACAGCTGAAAGTTTGATACTCTGAATTGGTGGTGTATTTATCAATCTAAAAGTAACTTCCAGTGACTCGAATTCATCATGTGGACACGATTACTGATGACTGCAGTGAAGACAAGCCCTTGGGCACTCTCGGGGAGGGCTGTTTCTCTATCTGAACCATCTCCGCTCCATATCCATCTGCTTTTTTTCGCAGTAAGTCAGCCTTATTCTAAACAGTTTTCCACTTCTACCTTACAACCCCCGCTCCCCCACACCCACATAATCTACCCATACTTTATACCCGCCCCTCCGTCACATCCTTCTACATTCATTTCCCCCTTGGCCTTTATTCCTCCCCTCCATCTCCCCCTTTTTCCTTCTCTCCTTCTTCCTCTACTCATTCATTCCCCTTCATCCCCCTCTCCATCGGTTCCTTCATTCCCCTTTTATCCTACCACTTTACCCCCCCCCCCCCCTTCGACCTTCACCCTCCTTCGTCCACGCTTTCTAGATAGTAGATATCCATTCATTTCCCACTTCATCCCCCATCTCCTTCATTCCCCCTTTATCCTCTCCTCCATTTCCCCCTCTCCTCCATATCCCGTCCGTATCCACTATAAGATCGAGTAAAGTGTGTATCAATTTAGTCTCTCTCATTTGTACTAACCCTTCTTTACCTCTCCCAGGATTCCGATAGAACGGCTGAAAATTTGATACTCTGGATTGGTGGTGCATTTATCAATCTAAAAGTAACTTCCAGTGACTCGAATTCATCATGTGGACACTATTACTGATTACTGAAGTGAAGACAAGCCCTGGGGCACTCTCGGTTACGCATATATGGCCTTTTCTCTCTGAACCATCTCCGCTCCATATCCATCTGCTTCTTTTCGCAGTAAGTCAGCCTCCCTTATTCCAAACAGTTTTCCCCTTCTACCATACAACCCCCGCTCCACCACACCCACATAATCTACCCATACTGTATACCAGCCCCTCCGTCACATCCTTCTACATTCATTTCCCCTTGGCCTGCTATTCCTCCCCTCAAATCCCCTCCATCTCCCCCTTTTTCCTTCTCTCCTTCTTCCTCGACTCATTCATTCCCCCTTCATATCCCCCTTCCATCCGTTTTTTATTTCCCCATTTTATCCTACCCCTTTATCCCCCCGTCGACCTTCGCCCTCCTTCGTGCACCCTTTCTAGATGGTAGATACCCATTCATCCTCCATCTCCTCCTTCATTCCCCCTTTATCCTCTCCTCCATTTCCCCCTTCGTTCCCCTCTCCTACTTCCTCTATTCTCATTCCACCACTTCATCCTTCCCATCTATCTCCCCATTCATCTATATCATGTATTTAGGTGCCGGCAGGCACCTCCGACCCCCCTTTATCCTCCCCCGAACTAATCTTTCATTTTCTCCACTCTTTCTCTCCCCAGCTGGCAGCTCCCCTCCATCATTCTCCTCTTTTTGGTTACGAAGAGCTTTTGCGGAGGGGTTAGGGGTAATTTCATTACCAATTCCTTTCATATTACTGAAGCCCTGGGGACCATAGGTGAGGGATTTCTCTATCTGAAGTTCAGATTGTGAACCTTGTGTAGCTCAGACTGGATTTCATTTCATAATCTGCGATGGTTACAAAATAACCCCTTTAAAGTTTAAAGGGGTTATTTCGTAACCAAACTCACTGTGTGGTGTATGCACTATGATCCACCCCTTCATTTGGCCAAATTGATACCTGAGTGAGATCGACGTCGCGCGCGACTGAGATCGATCTCAGGAGCGAGAATAGGTTGCAATGGAGCCAACCCCTTCATCTAACCCCACCCTCATCTACCTCTCTTTCTTCATTTGTTCCCTTCATTCTCCTTCGCCATTTCCTTCTTCTATTCATTCCTCCGGTCCTGTTTCATGCCCGTCCTGTACTCATCCATCTCCCTCTCTATCTCAACCTCGTCTCCCCCTTCATCTCTAGCTTCATCCCCCCTTTATCGTCCTCTGCCCCTTCATCCCCTTCTCCATCTTCCTCTCTTCTGTCGGTTACAAAGAAGTAAAAGTGGCTACGAGACATGTTCTTGCGGCGAGTACTAGCAGATAAATTTCCACTGCGAGAGTGCGAGGTCCCTGCTAAGTTGGTGGCGCCGTCACCTCTCTAGAGACTTACAACTCAGCCCGCTTTGCGGGCTTCGTTTTGGCACGCTACGCAAGCGAGTTGTAAGGGTGACTGCGTCACCAACCTGCTAAGAAGAAGGCGAAGAAGAGGTAGTGTTGTGTTCGTTTCCTTGGGGTTAGTTACTTAGTTTGGTAGCCCGCAGTATGGTACATGTTCACAATTTTCATTTAAATTTATCTCCTTCATCTTCCCATTCATCTTATTCAATCCTCTCCTTCTTCATTTCCTCATTAAATCCTTTAAATCTAGTCATAATCTAAAACATCTCCCGAACCTCGTCCTGTCTTATCTCCAAAGTATCAAACCTCACCCTGTCATCTCTTCCAAACCTCACCCTGTTTTCTCTCCCAAACATCACCCTGTCATCTCTCCCAAACGTCACCCTGTCTTCTTTCCCAAACGTCACTACGTCTTCTCTCCCAAACATCACCCTGTCTTCTATCCCAAACCTCACCATGTCTTCTCTCAAAAACCTCACCCTGTCATCTCTACCAAACCTCACCATGTCTTCTCTCCCAAACCTCACCCTGTCTTCTCTCCCAAACCTCACCCTGTCATCTCTCCCAAACCTCACCCTGTCTTCTCTCCCAAACCTCACCCTGTCTTCTCTCCCAAACCTCACCCTGTCTTCTCTCCCAAACCTCACCCTGTCTTCTCTCCCAAACCTCACCCTGTCTTCTCTCCCAAACCTCACCATGTCTTCTCTCCCGAACCCCACCCTGTATTCTCTCCCGAACCCCACCCAGCACCCTGTCTTATCTCCCAAACCTCGCCCCATATTCTCTGCCGAGTGTTCTGTTTGTCAAGCTGTAATCTGGATACCACAGTAGCTAGGGTATTTTGTGATCTCATCTCTCTCCACCTCTCAGGTCCCTGGTCCCAGTTTAATGATTGGTTACGATCCGAACCTGGGACAGATTGCAGTTAAATGCCGCATTCGTTTCGGTATACATCGGGTTGTCGTCAAATAAATAGATGAACAATAGTGTTGATACTGCTGATATGATAGACTATCTTTGGTGATATTTGTGATATCCCGGTGATATTTTATAAATCTCTGTGGGCTAAAGAAAAGAGTAGGGGTTGATTATGCCACTTCCCAATTGCTGGCAGTCAGGATAAAATATTATTTACAAATTACATCTCATGTATTATTTTGTTGCTTTGTTGTATTGACCACTAAAAACAACTTGTATCAATTTATTTCCGGCATGGTGGGGGATTCAAACCGCCCCTCGTCTTTGATTCAAGGTCAAAGATACAAGGTTTAGGGATCGCTCGCCTAAATTATGTAATTGTCACAAAATGGGACTCTGTCTCAGTTCACGAACATGCTTTGTGTAGCGCGCGGGATAGGTCTAATGGTGAAATGAATCTTGCGCGCGCCGTCAGTAATGGGCTCTGGAAAGGGGTTTTCGGCAAGGGTGCGCGTGATAGACTACTGGCCCCTATCGGGGGCCAGCAACGTTTGCCAATCTTTTTTTGGACTTTTTAGTTTTTTCTTGTCTTTTTTAACTTTTGTCTGACATGCTCTGCAGTCTGCATGCCACGTAGGATCGCCGACCACCCCGGATTCAGTGTTTCTATCTGCTGCCTTTAAAAAAGCTTTGTTCCTTCAGTTATGACAAACCACTGCATTGAAAAAGTGGCCTCGGAAGCGGCCAGACCCATGGCAAACATCCAGATTGTTCCACGAAAGGGTTACGATTTTCTCCTCGACAGCAATCCAGGGTGTGGCTCACTCATTAAGGATGTAATAAAGTTAGGGGAGCGAAAATTTGCTGCAAAACTGTGTCGTTCCACAGTCACATCAGCCGTGCTTGAGGAACTTAAGGATATATGCTACAAAACCGATGGGTCCTGTGCTGGGGTGTCGTTCTGTAGAAAAACAGTAAAAGATGAGTATCTAAATGCAGCGACATCCTTTTTGGCAGTTCTATACAATAATTTGTGCAGTGGAGAGTGTGCTAGTGAATGCGAAAAGGGACTGTTTGAAGGGTTAACTGATTTTCCTGTTCTACAAGAATATCTAAATAGACCTTTGAATGCAACCAGTGAAACATCAAACAATATCATCATCTCTACAACCGACCGAGCTGGTGGTAAAACTGACACACCAGGGGTGATCACATGTGGTACATTCCAAGTTTCCAACGATTCCCCAGAGCTCACTGAGTACCTATCAACCCGATATGAAGAACTGAAAGAGCAAGCAGAGGAGCGATTAGATTCATCCAATGAAGATGTTTCAAAGGATTGCCAAACAATGCTACCTCTGATTGTTCTGTTCGATTTCTTCTCTAGTTCTTCACCTTTCAACCCAGCTAGGGCAACAAATCAGATACTAAGGGACAGTGTGTTTATCCATTATAACCTTGCTCGAATGGCTCACCTTAGGAGAAGACACTCAGAATTAAGTTGCGACAAATCCTTAACAAACCCGCTGACTCTGACCCTGGAAGTTGAGTGGGAGTTGGTGTGTCTTCTAACCATGTTTCACCAGGTTCTAACAGTCAACGTTCTCACTCCAATCCAGCAGGGCCAGGGATCACTGAAAATTAGTAAACTGTTACAATATTTGGTGAAGTTGGTGCGTGTTTTTAGTAAGTATTACTCGACACACAAGATAATAAGTTACGATTTTGATAAAGAGAGTATGGTTATTAAAATGAACACTCGTATGGGTCTTGTAAATTGTGTTTTTGGTGTTTTAGTTTTTTGTTTACGGAAACTTTTTGGGGTACCGCTTGTTTTCAACTTATAATTGCCATTTACTTTTAATTTGTGGTCTTTGTTTGTTTAAACAAAAACTGTGATTATACGTTTCTTTCTACTAGGTGCAGTATCATGGTAGACTTGGCAAAAATAACAGAAAACAGTGATGCATTTTATTCGGGGACATCTAAACTAGAAATGGCACAGGTGAGTAAGATAACGCTTTTGTCGAAAGTAAAACCAAAAGTTGATTTATCTAATTCTTAATCAAATCTAGACCCCACCTTCCCTCTCCAGATTCTACAGTGGGTTCAGTACAGTGAAAAAGTCTCTCAAACTAAAGTACCATTAGTTGATCGATTTGCAGAGGAACTGAATTCGTATCTTACCAAGCGGACTTTTATGGTGGGCCGTGCTATGTCTATAGCTGATGTCTCATTAGCTAAATCCGTCGCACCATTCCTCAGGTAGGCTAACGCTTCAGTCTAAATTTTGTGAAATGTAGGTAACTTACGTTGTTGTGTTGTTCAATTTCACATATTTTAAACTCACCAGTCTCCAGTCATCACATCCCGAGTGAGAAAAGTACTCGCTCAATTCTTCCCTTCCACAGGAATCTCCACATAACGCCAGAGGTCCAGTGGGAGATGTCTCATCTAGTTCGGTGGTTCAAGTTTATCCAGCAAAGTGTGCCCGATTCGGAACTCGTGGAATTTTTTGTTAAACCTGTTTACCCGGCCTAGGTGGAGTTTTAATCAAAATATTAAATTTGTATATTAACCTCACATCTTGGAATTTATTTATTGCTAAACCTTCAGTCTTTCTTCTTTATCGTGTGACATGTAGTATTGTTTTTATTGCATCCCTGAAATGATATCCCCCATTTTGAAGTTTCTACAACCTCTAAAATCCCCCTAGCTGTATTAGAAATGGATGTCCCTTACACGCCCAAAACAGTGTATCAAGATGGGTGTGATAACAGAGAATTCTTTAGGCTTGCTCAAGAAGCGGGTAAGAGATTATTTTTATTTTTTGATCTTTTTTGATTAACAAACTATCTACAGGGTGTTCATATGGGATCTTTACAAGCGTTGGGCTTCACCAAGAAAAAAGTTGATAAAATTAGCTTATGAAACTTCATACTTGGACTATTCTATACCTTCATTCAAGGTTCCTGGTGTTTCCGGAGCTCTACTACCCCTGGAAGTGTGTTTTTGGCATCAAAACCACCAGAAGGAATTTTTTGCTGGTGCTGAGACTTTGCTAGAATGTTTTTTGGGTATTTTCTATGTCAATTCCAAAGTTTCATGATGATTGGATGAACTCAAAATTTCGAAAAAAGTGGCTGGAAAGACTATAAAATATCAATTTTTGTCGTTTTTGAGCTGTTTTTGGGCCTTTATAGCCAGTTTATTTGGAACTTGGTGACTAAACCACACATCCAATCATCATGAAACTTTGGAATTGACATAGAAAATACCCAAAAAACATTCTAGCAAAGTCTCAGCACCAGCAAAAAATTCCTTCTGGTGGTTTTGATGCCAAAAACACACTTCCAGGGGTAGTAGAGCTCCGGAAACACCAGGAACCTTGAATGAAGGTATAGAATAGTCCAAGTATGAAGTTTCATAAGCTAATTTTATCAACTTTTTTCTTGGTGAAGCCCAACGCTTGTAAAGATCCCATATGAACACCCTGTATTGTTCTCATTCTACTAAAGGCAGGGGGCTGTATTGCAGACTTTATTCTCTCTATATACTATCTCCATTCTCCCCTCCCTCCTACTTCATCATCCTTCCCAGGTCTGAATATTTCTAACGATGTCCTAGAGATAGTACTGGACCTGATTCGGCAGAATATCGATGTTAATGCGATATTTGAGGTTGTCAGATCATGCAAAGACAACGCAGAGAGACAGAAAAAGTACGGCAGAGGACCATCCTAAAGTTTTGAGCTGGTAGTGTTTCACTTGACGACAAAGTAAGCTCGAAGAGACTAAATATACAATGTTTAGCATTCGTGGGAGTTGTCTGTATATAATAGTGCTATGTTTTGTGTGAGGGCTTTGGAGAACAAGAATTATTGCATTATGTATTCATAATGCGGTGTTTCCCTGCCCTCCGTCGACAGGATCAGTATCACACTATCAGTATCACAATATCAAGGCTTGGTCACAATGTGAGATGCATGCGTCCTGTATGTATATGCAGTTACACAGCTGTTTTACTCTACCCTCACCCCTTCAGCAACAGTGTTGTGAGCGCCGCACACAGCTTTGAAAAATAAGCGTCCTGACATCATATTTCATCAAAACAGTTATTTGATTTTATGAAGGAGCAGTTACTATGCTGCTACCGTGACACACGCGATTTTGACCACGCTCGAGTTACTATTTCAAATCCGAGATTTCTAAACCCTTTATGATCTTTTTAGCACACGTGCTAAAACGATCATCCGGGTGGATGCCCTTCGGGCATCCACCCGGGCAGGGAAAAAATAATGACTTATTGTTTTTACCATTCGTAATAAATTTATATATTTATGACATTGTACAGATTATTTACTACAGCATCGTTAATTTATTACGAATATGCCCAACACCCCCCTTTTTAGCATGTCGAGATCGGTATGTCGGTACTATAACTTCATAGAGAAGAATATATCACTGGTAGCCCGAGCACCTCAAATAACAACTTACAATGTTAAACCAATGGACCCTGAAAACAAGGTTAGTAGCAGACCATCAAACTGAACAATTTCCCTGTACAGTGGGGAGTCTCAGATGATGACCGGAACTTCCATTTCAAACCTGTGATTGGTTGAAACTGAAATCCCTAAATCAAGTTGCTCTAAAATCAGTTATTCCTTATCAGTGTGTAAAAGCGTATGGTAGACGTGGTAAGGCTGCATGGGGTGGTCCACATAACCCTTATGCCCGGCGCCTCGGGGACGATGGTCATAGCCCACCCTGGTACTTGTGGGTCCCAGAGAAGGAAAATAAAAGGTGTGTTGTTATGTTGTGAGATTACAGTCAAACCTCTATTTTCAGGGAAGGGTTTTGCACGGTATATCGAGGTTTGAATGTCATGTGAATTACTTTTGGTGTGAACTATTCTCATTACTTCAATCTAAACAGTAGATCATATAAGGTGATATAAGATTGATACACCTCTCCCTTTTCAGTTCTGGTATCCACTTTGCGAAGTTATCTCTGGGGTTAATTCAAAATAGAATCGACCGGGGAATCCTGAACCCGAACCGTATAACAATGTTTGATTTGGTTTCAAATGGAATTGTTAACATCCCACACGATTACTCAGGCATTGAGCTGTCTCTTCAGGTGAGTTCAATTGTTTAAAATTTCTCTTGTGTAGTGTGTTGTAAGTTGAAAATTGTTGGCCCGTAAGAAAAATAAAATACTATATTTCTGTCTTTGTCGACCTTTTAATTCTCTGCTTGCACCTGCTGTTAACGATATATTCACTGTACGTTGTTGTGTGAGGTACTGCATCAGCTGCTGTGATTGGAGTGTCGTAGTGTGGCAAACCTGCTGTCACACTTTTCTACACTACTTGCAGTAACGCGCGGTGTGTTCCATACAAGATACAGAGCGCGCACACTTCTTCCCAGGCTTCGTACAGCTGCTGTGAAATTCAGTGCTTTGAGAAATCAATTTCCGATGCAATAAACAACAATCATCTAAACACATGTTATTTCAGGGTATCAGTATGTTTGAAGAAAAGATAAATATCGAGGTTTCAATGGGTTGTGAGAGGACAATAGAGGCAATAGAAAGGAATGGTGGTACTGTCCTAACAAGGTAATATACACACACACACACAGGTGTTATTTCCTCTTTGCTGAGTAGTTTCTAATTCCTTCAAAATCTGTTCTTATAAATAATGTATCGCTTGACTATTCTTGAGTCTCATAGAAATAACAGTTCAATTGTTTATTTTGTTCTTTGTTTTTCCATCGGACTTATTCCTCTTACTTCCTAACTAAACCTCCCACATCCCCATCTCCTAACCTCCCCATTTTCCGTCCTAACCACCCCCAATTCTCTCTCCTAACCTCCCAATTCTCTCTCCTAACCACCCTCTATTTAGGTGGTATAGCAAGGAGCAATTACAGATGATGAGAGATGGTTCCGATCCATCGTCCGATGTTATCCTCCCTCCCGTTACCCTTGTTCACAAGTATTTAGATCCGGAGTTACGAGGTTACATGGTCGGACGGGAATTCCTATACTTCAGGTAGGTTTTGAAACTTGATTTGGAACAAATTTAATCATAGTATTACTTTGGCTTTGTTTGACACTTTTCTTCCCACTTTGCTTCTATTCCCTTAAATTTCATTATTCATTATTCCCATCTACTACCTGTACCTTACAGGGATCTGGATAGAGCCAGTAAGGTTTTGGAGCACCTCAGAGAGGACAGCTACCCAAAATACACAGACACTGATCATAACGATATCCTGCAGGAGAGAATTGATGCAAATATTGCTAGAGCTAAACATGGCTTAGTTTGAACTTATCAGCTGTTATCTATCATCGAGTTTAGGAATCCCTGTTTAACTTTAGGAGAGTCTGTATTTTTACGCTAATTTATTATGACTGAGGTTTTGATAATGTTTTGTAGTTAATCAATCCAGCCCCCCCCCTTTGCGTCCTCTCCTCCTCATTCTCTCTCTCTCTCTCACCCTTGCTTTCCTATAATGTAGTTTGGGCCATACCCATGTTGATACCTGTATATCCCATTCCTTAATTCCTCTCTTTGTGTAGCATGGCGAATGACAGAGAGGTGCTCAGAGAGGTCTGGGAGGGGAGGGTGCCCATCAAGTTTTCTGTGTCTGACGATGATACAAGTAAGTTGATCAGATTGAATATTAAGGAAAAGTTCAACAAACCCTGCATCACGTGATACTCATGGCCCCACTAATGTCTGCCATAGCTCGGCATAAACCTTTCTTGAAATTGAAAACTACGAATCATACTAATGAACATATGCACTAGGGATCTTGTGGGCCCCATTTTGCTCCCTTTTACAAAGAACAGCAACAAGGTCTCTAAACAAAAACCTTTTGTTGACTCCCGCATCATAGGAAACTATATAGGTGACCTTGGACAATAACGTGCAGTAAACCAACAGACGAACCCCATCACTCACTCAACGTCTTTTCCGAATTTCCCTAGTTACAATTAATACCGATCTTAGCCCCTCTACAAACTTTCAAGACAAGAAAAACCCTACCTGTTTTATGTAATGAAGCGATAAGAATTCAATTGTTCTCAGATTGTATGATAAGTGAGGTTAAGCCGTACTATATTCTCGTTCCCCGAATGACCTACCTGCCCCTTTTGACGGGCCTGAAGAGTCACTTTAACCAGTGCATCCCTCGTGATCCAACAAAGGTAAGTGCAGAATAGATACAGCTACTACTAAAGTGTTTGTATTTTGCAGCAAAACACTTTTCTGGGATGCACAGAGTTTTGTGGCTCACACCGCTCTGTTGAGGGTTCGGTAGATCAACTTAGAGTGAGAAATACTCATTCAGTATGCCGTAGTTCATTGCATTTTCATCTGTTTCTCACTAAAGCATCCTCCCTTTTCAGCCGCCCCTAGAGGTATGGTACGAGTATGAAAACACCCCTCTAAAGTGGCACATCCCTATCGGTGTCCTCTATGATATGGTGGGAGGCGGCAAGTTACCCTGGGAGGTTAAGATACGGATCAGTAACTTTCCTGCTGATAAACTCCTAACATTGGGCACTAACGTTGACGAGACTGTGAGTATGTATAGGGTGTTAAAACTTGTTCTTGAACTTTTGACTCCCTCTAGATTCTATAGAGCCAAATCTACTGGGCAAACCCCTTTCCCCCGAGCATCCCGATAAATCGGGATCCGACTGTATATCATATCCCAGCTATACCATTATAATTCGTCATCCAAAATAAATGTATCCTCAACAACTCCTCTCATGTCCCAGGTAAAACAGAGTTTTGTGCACAATGTAAAGGAGGCTGGGTACATGAAGCATCAGGGTGCTGTTTGGAATCACCTTCTCCCTGCCCAGACAGTCCAACTTTGGAAGGGACTTCACAGGGACAAGTTCGATGAGGTATATTGTTGTAGGGGGACTGGGTGGCATATCGGCATGCATTACTTTACATTATAAGGGGGACCTTAGTATTAGGGGGGGGGGGGCTGGAATGATTTGTTTCACATACACACAATATGATAGTTTCATCGTTAGTTAGTTATCAAACTAATTCATCATGACATGCTAAAGTTTTTGGATTTTATTATTTTGTCCCCTTATGAGGATGATCCCACTCTTTATGTTATATAAGACATTCGACTAAGGAGCTTGGGGTCAGCAGCAGGAGTAGCTTAATTTCATGATTGCTCTAATTATATTATCACTGTAATAAATGAATATCATTTATCAAAATGGCAGCTTATAAATTTAATTGACTTGACGTCACATCACGCATAACTTATCATGGAAGCGAATTTTTTCGAACTTTTCAGTGCGTCAGTGCATGAGAGTCCGAAATTTTAATTTTATTGCCAAAAAGTTTCATTGTACAGGGTTCATATTTTGAGCGGTGAGTATTTACATGGTTACAAAATCCTTTATCCCGCCAATATGAAGGGTATTGTATGGCAGCTGTCACGGTACAGTTACCTAGATTGCCAGGTTTATCTTGTGGTCGTGATCCGGACGATTATCACATGGTAGCTTATAATAGTACTTCAATAGCCTGTAATAGTGCTACAGTAGCCTGTAATAGTGCTACAGTAGCCTGTAATAATGCTATAGTAGATACTTGGGATAGAGAGAATCTCAACACCGAATTCCGGCTCATAATTGCCTTCAAACAATGGTATCACGAGAAATAAATAATTATTATTATGAGTGTTATTAGTTTATGCTACATTGAGAGTATTTACCACTGCCAGTGGCATCTGTCTGAATCAATAAGTTGACCAATCGGCTGTTTTTGAGTCGCATAGTTCTGATACAATGAAATAGTGTTTATTTAGGACTGTAGACGACTAGGAGATTTATTTCAGGAAAGATAATACGGGGATAATAAATCTCCGAGTCATCTACACTCTACAGTGGTATTTGTCTTCAAACATCTTCTTCTTCCCATGCCAATATTATGTCAATTAAAATACGTGTTGAGCATAATACATTCCACGCGTCCGTACCTTCCCACATGAGGTGTCTAGATCAGGAATAAAATGGTTTTGAGAGAGGGAAAGGAAGAGAGGGAGGGAGAAAGGGAGAAAGGAAGGGAGAAAGAGAAAGGAAGCAAGTGATAGAGGAGGAGGAGGAGGGAGAGTGCTGACTAACGGTCAAGTAAATAACCTAATACCAGACTGGTCGTTTGTATTGTGAATTTATTTAATGTGACCGGGACTAATTCTGGCTTGATGTTGATTTATTATTTTTGCCGAATGATTTCCTCTCTCCCTCTCTCTCTCCTTTTTCTCTCTCTTTTTCTCTCTCTCTCTCTCTCTCTCTCTCTCTCTCTCTCTCTCTCTCTCTCTCTTCTCTCTCTCTCTCTCTCTCTCTCTCTCTCTCTCTCTCTCTCTCTCTCTCTCGCTCTCTCTCTCTCTCTCTCTCTCTCTCTCTCCTTTTCTCTCTTTATCTCTCTTTATCTCTCTTTAGTAGAATGAATAGAGAATACCGGCGGCCTCTAGGGTTGAACAACATGTAAAACTCGGTGGTTTGTTAACTGTGGTGGTTTGTAAACTGTTTCCACCGAGTTTTACATGTTGTTCAACCCTAGAGGCTGCCGGTATTCTCTATTCATTCTACTAATCTTCATGCAGCTCATAAACATTTGGCCATTACAATCTCTGTTATCTCTCTTTCTCTCCCTTTTTATTTTTCTCCCTCGGTCACTACCATGTGGAAGCAACTTTCTATCTCTCATTTGTCCCCCTCTCTCTTTCCCATTTCACTTTTCCCATCGCACCCGATGAATTAAATCATGCATATTATATAGCGCTGTTATGTACATACGTGACTTGTTTTTAATACATACCCAGGGACACGTCTGTTTTCGGCAGCACGGGACTACTACCATAGATAGAGAGACCGTGGGGAGAGAGAGAGAGAGAGAGAGAGAGAGAGAGAGAGAGAGAGAGAGAGAGAGAGAGAGAGAGAGAGAGAGAGAGAGAGAGAGAGAGACCGAGAGAGATCAGAGAGAGAGAGAGAGAGAGGGAGAGAGAGAAAATAGTTTGTGGTGGGCATAGTTAAATTTTTTATAGTATAATGTAATTTTCTGCTCTTGTGCTGACGGTGGGTAATTTCTCTATCGAGTCATACAGTAAAAATATATGTGCTAGAATTCTTCTTCAATCTTCATATGTTGCTCTATTACAAAATCTGCACCTGAAAACAGATCCCTTGCGCTTTGTCCGATAATTTTAGCCCTTCCCAGCAGACATATAATGGTTAAATCGTTAGCTTTAGGTTCCCATAATAATTATATAATATGTTCATTGTTCCTTAATTTGAAGTAATCGATGTGGTAGACTAAAGTCCTTGGGAAGGTCGCTATTTTCGTATTATAATTTATATGCCCCTGCCCCCTGGTCGAGTTTCTTAGAGGTAGCAGTGTGCACGCTACCCTACTACTGTCAGTATCTGTAAAAATTAAAAATTTTAGAGTGCTCTTTTAATTCCGTGGCCAGTACTCTAGCTATAATATTCAGAGACATATATCAGGTACTTTTTGATCATCATATATTGTACGTTTGGTGTATAAACCAAACGTACGTTCTATAGAACTTTAGAACGCTTATTACAGGGGTATTATACCCAGGCATGTTCAAATAAAAATGATTATCTACTTAAAGTTAAGCTTAGGTAAGGACTAGTGGCACACGTGTTACAGTATGTTCTCAACTTTTCAATCACGAACAACTTGATACGCGTTTTTGACTCTTTTTTAAAGGAAAGTTACCTCGAAAAGCACGTGGGTTTAACATGTCACGCGAAATTCCAAGTAATAGTCCACACATACTGATATGTGTCTAAATTTCATCATAACAAGACGTTTAAGTAGATAGGCGGTGCCCACAGAAAGATAGCTTACGGTAAGCTATGATCTTCCTGAGGGCACTACTTAAACGTCTTGTTATGACTTATGATGAAATTTAGACACGTACCATGGTAAGCTGCTTGTCCACTTACCAAACCTTCAGCTCGATCACTATAAAGAGCGGTTCAAAACTGAGATCATATATTTCCTTGAAAACATTTAGTTGCCGCGAGTATGAGCGGAAAGGAAAACTATAATGATACATAAGCTTGGGATCACGACGATAATGGCTCTGAATATCCCTCTCTCCCTCTCTCTCCCTCTCTCTCCCTTTTTCTAGACAGCTCCCAACTTTTACATCTCTAAATGGTACACAAAATGTACTTACAGAACTATTGTCCTCGTTTGTCCGCGTTTGTAGTAGCAATGGAGCAGTAAATACATTATGCTTGATTTCGGCATCGTTTCAGTCTCAATTAACCCTTTGCGTGGACAATATAAGCAGTATATCTATCGACAGAAATCTCTAAAACTTTCTGGAGACATAATTGTTTTATCCTTTAGTTATGGCACTGTTTTCAACTGGAGGTTTCTCCACCCCTGACATCTACATCATCATTTACCTCGTGCTCCTCTCGGCACTCGGCGTCACCCTGAACGTTACTGTGATCAAAAGAAACCTCAGGCGATCGTCATCCGTCGCTCGGAACCTCTACTTATCCCTGTTCATCACAGACTTCCTCAGCTGTGCCACCATACCCATCCACTTTGCCTACGCCACCTTCATGCCCAAGGATTGGAGGTGTTATGAGGCGGAGAAACATCCTCAACTTGGATTTCTGGTCAACTGCACAACGCACTATATTACCTTCGGGTGGTCTCATCCCTCCATGGTGCTGCGTCTTTACAGCAACTTCAAGTGGACAATAATAACAGTACCTTGTGTGGTCACTGCGTGTCTTGCCTCGTGCCGCTTTTACCAAATCCGATACCCATTCTCTCATCTATCCTCAAAATTACCCCTTGGTATTATTATCATAACTACAATCTACAGTGTAGTACTAAAGTTGGAAATAACGTGGCCTAAAGGGGATGACAAGGCAGCATACTATTACGTCATAGTACATGGTGTCTTTGTGCACATGAACGGTGGTCCCTTTACAGCGTTCGGTGTAACGCTCAACTCGATGTTGCAAGTGTTCCTGGTTAATAATGTCTTCAATTTCCTGGCCCAGGTGATAGGTCTCATCGCTTCAATACTAACAATCAACGAACTAATCCGAAACTCAATGAAACAAGTTGCTAATTCCGCTTTAGCCCGTTCGGAAAACAGGAAACGAAGGAGCACAATCATGATCTTAGTTTACAACTTTGGAAGCTTCCTAACAGCATGTTCCCATATCAGCCACACCATCAACACATCAAAAAATGAAAACATGGTGGAAGTTGCGATAAGGGATCACCATCCCATCACGGTCCCAACTTCCATTATGATATCTGCCATGGCATATTCCCTGTTTGTTCCTACATTATGTTCCGTCGTGAACCCTATCGTGTTCATAATGTTCACACCCAAACGAGGCCAGGGCGGCCATGGGAACAGCTCCGTGACATCAATGGGAAAACCAGGGGCAAAGGGGGCTCCGAGACTCTTTGGACTATCGAACTCTAAGGTTATACCCATGGCTACTGTCAGTGAGCATCAGTCAATGTCAACTGATGTTGCGGGGGTTTGAATTGTTTGCAGTTGCCTGGCAACCCATCCACCTAGCAACCCACTCCCCTAGCAACCTGCACCTAGCAACCCACTCCTCCTGACTCCTGGTGATGAGTCTACTACTGTGATCTGCTGAATAATGGAGGAGTAATTATGATCCCCCAGATCAGCAGACGATTAATATTATTTAACATTAGTAGGGACTTCTTAGATAATTTGGAGAGAGAATAATGCGCTGTTATTATGATAATGTTTGGCCGCTATCAGAGTTAATATTAATAGAGTAGGGACATAAGTCAACTTAACAACTTTGTGATGGAGCTCATGAACACACGTGTCGACGCATATAACAAACTTTATATGCGTCTACAAGGTTCATATTATAAAGCCAGAGTACGAGTATGCTAGCTTAGAAACACATTCTCGGCCAATTATATATTCTTAGTTTGTGTGTCATCATTTAGCTGTGATTATGTGATACAGTCGGACCCCGATTTAGGGACCCCCGATTTAGGGACACCCCGATTTAGGGACAGGATTTTTTTCCCCCAAAAATTTTTGAATTTTTTTTGGGAAATTTTTTGTGAAATTTTTCAAAAAGATTCCAGCCATGTCCGAATCGTGTTTCGAATCGGTGCATCTTATCGCATGTCCTTCTGCTAATTAGACGGTTCGGAACGAACCGATACGTGATCCCCATGGTGCCCATCGAATCACAAGTTCACCAAGGTCCAAGCGTCAAAATTTCGATTCGATGGGGATCACGTTTCGATTCGTTCCGTCTAATTAGCAGCAGGACATGCGATAAGATGCACCGATTCGAAACACGATTCGGACGTGGCTGGTATACCTTTAAAACATTTTATAACTTTTTTGCAAAATTTTACAGTACGATTGTCAATGCTTTGATCGGTGCTCCCCATAAATTTTTAGAGAAAAAGTTATTTTGAAATTTTTATACTTCCTCACCCGCTTAGGGTGCCCCGATTCGGTATGGTATCACGTATCGGTTCGTTTTGAACCCGCTAATTAGACAGGATCTTGCAGGATATCCAGTAAGTTGCACCGATTCGAAATACAAACCGGACGGGCTGGTATAACTTAGAAAATTTTCCACATTTTTTTGAAAAATAATTATTTTATATTTTTCTTTTTCTAATCAGAAATGATCATGTCATCAATACATGAATATTGCATATAACAGTTAGAGGTGTCTTTAGTCTTAATATATAATATTAGACAATTTTGACCGGTCGTCTAAATTTTCACAGTACACTGTTTCCGGTGGTTAAAGTGTACTGTGAAATTTTAGACCACTGCAAAAACACTAGTAATTATAAAGTAAAATACCGCTGCAGTGGTATGTGAAAAATTAAACACTTTCTAGTCACACGCACACAGTGTGAACATTACGTCACTACACAGTACACACGCCCTAACTACTGCACACGCAACAACACACGCTTATCTTTCCTTTCCCTCTGCGACATGTTGCAACTCTTCTAGGTCACGTGATCGTCACACACGCCCTAACCCTTATCTTTTCTTCCCCTCTGCAACTATAGGTCACGTGATCGTCACGTGATGGCACCACCCCAATGAGCGGCCTGCATCTGCTTTCCCTCTCTGCCTTCGATTCTCTCTTTCCCTATCTCTCTCACACACATTCTTTTTCTCTTTCTCTCTTTCTCTCTTTCTCTCTCTCTCTCTCTCTTTCTCTCTCTCTCTCTCTCTCTCTCTCTCTCTCTCTCTCTCTCTCTCTCTCTCTCTCTCTCTCTCTCTCTCACTCTCACTCTCTCTCAATCTTTATCTCGTTCACTCAGTTTGTTTCCAAAATCATCTAATAAAATTAGATGACTGCTTTTACATGCTCTATTACACAACAATAATGTTAAAGATTCTTTCACTTTTAGGCCTCGCAGGCTCGGCCCAAAAGTACAACTACAGAGCTCGCAGGCTCGCTCAGTAGTTACACTTAGCGTGCCTCGCAGGCTCGGCAGCTAAGTAAAAGGATCTACCTCGACCTATCGGTCTCGGTTCATTATTGTTGTATTTAGAACACTCGGCCTTCGGCCTCGTGCACTAAAAAGTAATAGACCATTTTAACCAGTCATCTAATCATATAATATAACATTTTGGGCAATAAAATAGGTTTTTTGGGTCAAATATGGCTCACCCCGATTTAGTGGACACCCCGATTTAGTGGACAAGACCCTTTCCCCCGAGGGTGTCCCTAAATCGGGGTCCGACTGTAATTACTAACTATTAATTACAGTCAAATTGAAATGAAACTGAGTTGAATATGTTCTCTTGTTGCTTGTACTGGGATCTATAAGCTATAACACCCGTGATTCTATAGAACGCCCACCGTTGGATCGAAAGGAAAAATCACATTTAAATGTAGTAATGCTTTTAATTATTATTTATTCAATCTAATTCCTTGAAATCACCGTGTTTTCTTTTGACCATTTTGATTGGAGCCGACTAGGGAGCTATTATCTCTGTATTTAAACAGACTATGAGAGTTTCAATCGGAATGCAACCGACTACATTTACCAACTTTGCTCATTGAAAAATGAAACCCTACTACATATGATGAAGAAGAATATGAGTAGGATATTCAATAGGTATGGTAGGGTGCTTCCCTGGGAAGGGAGACTCTGCACTACTCAGCAAATTGCGCCATAATCACATTGTGAACCACCCTACCTTATTGAAACCAACAACACGTTCATTCAGCATGACTGATCCAGTTTTGCCATGATGTTGAGGCTCCGTATCGCAAACCGCAATTCTCACTAAGGCCTTCTGGCGAGAGCACGTTTAACCTGTCAAAAATCGTTTTGTTACAGTTAGGAAACTCGATATACAATTTGTCAGGACGTATCATGGTATACTGTATGGCGACGCAACTGTTAATCGAGTTCACTGGACATGTAAATTGTTACATAAACGATCCTTTACAGTGGTCATCCGACATAATTGTCACAGCTCGACGAGAAATTCGACCTGAAATTCGACATGAAATGCGATCTGAAATTCGACCTGAAATGCGACTGCACATTTGTAGTGAGAGAGACGTAAAGTCCACGTAAAGACTAGCGAGAGAGAGAAGAATTGAAGCGTGACAGCATTTGCTTAATGCGGTGTCTCTCTGATGCGGGGTGCATTCCAGATCGAATTTCTCGTCGGATTATGTCGGATGACCACTGGTCAGTGGTCATTGACCACTGTTAGCGATACATGTCACAGCACTATAAAATATCCGTTTTTGACAACAACACGATTATATCAATATCTTTTTTGGTAGCGTCATACTATTGTATGTATAACAGTCGGATACACTTCCGGGTGTCCCACTGCCTTTGCGTAACCTGCGGTGGAAGACAGTAGAACACTGCGCTTCACCGGCCCAGTTCTCACGGCCACATCTAAATCCGAGTTAACTCGGATCTCTCAAGATAAGATGCTCTTCTTTTTTCAAACCACATTTATTCATTAAATCATGGCCGTTTTCTTTTTTCTCACACAATTACCAGAGTCCATTAAATATGCATTTTAATTAGTTTTCATAATTGGCAGTCACGCACACTTAAATATGTTCATCCAATTTCATCCTGTATTTTCTTATCCCATGAGAACTAATTGATTTAATGCGACTCTCAGAAAGACTGAGCAATCTCGTATAATACACCATATATTCAATCTCTCAACATCTGCTATTATAGCCGCGCTGTAAACAAGTATACGGCCCGTAATTCAGCCACTGGATCAAGTGTGTGAGAGAGAACTGAGTCTCTCTATGAGTCTCTCTGTGAGTCTCTCTGTGAGTCTCTATGTGAGTCTCTCTGTGAGTCTCTCTATGAGTCTCTCTGTGAGTCTGATCTCTCTGTGAGTCTCTCTACATAGTGAAAAATGAAAAGTAAAACAATTGAGTTGTTATATATATACTTTTCCATTGTAATTACAGTTAGGATGAGTTTATCAACTTAACCGAGCTTTGTCCCGCTCTTACCGAGACACATTGTCGTGGATAACAGATGTTGGCCCTAAGGAATATTTCTTTCTCTTTCACTCTCTCTCTCTCTCTCTCTCTCTCTCTCTCTCTCTCTCTCTCTCTCTCTCTCTCTCTCTCTCCCCGTGGATTTCTGGTAAATAGCACCAGGAATTTGATACCCTGTCACGCCTCCGAAGGACAAAGGCCCATGCCAAGTTAGTGGTGGAGAATAGATGGCCCTAAGGAATAGTTACTATTACTTTCCCTCTCTCCCCGTGACTCCGCCTGGATGGTAAATAGCACCAGGATTAACGGTCACGATGTAACACTGCACGTTGTTACCCTGTCAGGCCCCCTCAGAATAAAGGCCAAGTTAGTCATTAGCCATTTCTCACGCCTAAATTATACATAGCTGAGTGATTTTCTCTCTCTATCAATCTCCCCCTCCCTCTCTCTCTCTCTCTCTCTCTCTCTCTCTCTCTCTCTCTCTCTCTCTCTCTCTCTCTCTCTCTCTCTCTCTCTCTCAGTTCAGATCACATTTCCGTTGCTGCGAGCGATTTTTATCGCTCTGATTGTTATCTCTGTTTGCAACTGTCCCACCGTTTGAGGACCACCGCATGATGACGTTGCCAAATGACAAAGTCACCCAATTTATAAACCGTCTCATTACCCAGAGGCCCCCTACTACATCGCCAGTCAACAAGTATTCACCGGATGAGATAGGAAGAGGAATGCATGTTCAACCCCCTGAGATTTTTGGGGGTAGAAGATTCAAGAAAATTTAGGTTTTCTTTGTCGGAGGCTGCAGTTAAGTTTTTCTTGCAGTCCCACATGGGGTACACCCCCAACCAGATAGCGGGGTCTTTTACCCGAGGGATGGGGCTTTTGAAAGGAAAACCCCTTTAATGAGGAATGCTGCCGGGGGGCCCCAACCGAAGGGTAAATTTCTTCGGTAAGGAAGCAAGGGAGGGGAAAGAAGGAAAGGAGAACCCCCCCTTTGACTTTTTCAGGGGGATTGAAGAGTTTCCCACTAAAGTGTAAAAACTGGGGCAGCCCTTGTAGTAGACCAGAAGGCGCAAAAAGTTTTTTTGAAAGGATGAGGGAAAGTTTAAAAAAATTGTTTTTTTTTGGATGCCGGGGAAGTATGGAGCTAAGGGAAAAATTGTAATTCTTTTTGGAGGAATGGACAAACCCCCGTGCATTTGTAAAAAGGTTGGGGTTTAACCCGAGGGAAAGTGGGGTAAAAAGGTTTTTTAAAACCAGAGACGCTTCGGATTTGAGAAAAGGAGGGAGGAGAAATTTGGGAAAATTTTAAGCGGTATTTTTGAGCCAAAAAACATGAGGAGGAAAGAGTTGGGAGGAAGGGGAAAAAAAGAAAAAGCAGGGGAAAATTAAAGAGTGAGAAGGGCGAACCTAAAATTTTTTTTGGGGTTTTTTAAAGTTAGACCCCTTTTTTTCCCCCACAATTTTTAATCTTTTTGTTTTTTTTTTTTTTTTTAGGGGATTTTTTCGCACGGGCGGGGAACCGATGTTTGAATTTTTATTGATTTAAAATTTTTGCTGGGTTTCTCCCCTTTTTTGCCCCCCCCCATCTCTCTCTTCCCCTCTTTCTCCATTTTTCGTTTTTGGTTCCTTTTTCCCCCTCTTGTTTATTTTGGGTTTTTTACCTTTTCTTTTTCTCCTTTCCCTTTCTCTTCTTTCTTTCCTCTCTTCTCTTTCTCTTCTCCCCTTTTCCCCTTTTATCTCCTCTCCTTTTTCTTTCCTCCCCTCCTCCCCCTTTGCCCCCCCCTTTTTTTTAGGGGATGTTTGGTTGAATGGGGTTTTACTTTTACTTTGTCCGCCCCGCAAAGACTTTTACCGGCCGGGTAAAGTTCATTTAGGGAAACCCCGGGCAATGTTTCTTTTGGTGGAGGATAGGAAAAATAAAAAAGAGGAGGAGAGAAAGATTGTATAAAAACAAAAAATAGGGGTGAGAGTCGTGTTTGAGTCGCGACGCGTTTGGGGGAACAAGCAAAACGTCAAGGTTCATTAACAAGCATGCTGTCAGTTTTTTAGATTAATCCCCAAAAGAAAGGGAACCATGTAAAGGTGAGACTCTTGCCGTCCCCTCGTAAATCCCGGAAAACGGGGGGCAGTACACGAAACGATCCCCATTTTCCCGCGTGCCCCCGATTCGCATTTTTTAGACACCAACTCTTTAGGGGGCCTATCTCAGGAACCAGACAAGATAGGAAAAATCGCCGTTTAAAAAAGGCGTACAGTTTTTAATCAGTTTACCACGACCCGGGCCCCCTTTCACTCTCCGACCTAAAACAAAAATCGCAACCCCCCCAAAAATTCAAATAATGAAATTGCATTCCATGTGGTTGCATGTCGTGTTGTTATGACGCCTCGGTTTAATCTCAACAGCAGCTGCAGAAAATGGCGGGAAACTCGAGGGGTAGAAGAGGGGCGGTGCCGAACAAAATTTCTTGATCTTGATTACTCCATCTTCAGCATCCACCCCTAAAAATCGACTCTCAGCTACCCCACCCTCATCTACTCCATTTTCAGTACCCACCCCCCCAAAACTACTCCCTCTTTCACTCCCAACCCCTTTTAGTCCATCTCTAGCTACCATAATCCCCCAACTCCCTCTTTAACTACCCTACCCCAATTAGTCCCTCTTAAACTTCCTACCTCCCCTTTACTCCATCTTCAGCTACCCAACCCCCATTTTTTTTTCCGCCCCCCTTTCCTTCCCGCTTCCCCTCCCTTTTTTTTTACCATTTTCAGTAAACCTCCTCCTTTTCTCCTCTCTCAGTTTCCCCCCTCCCATTTTTCTCCACTCCGCCCCTCCCCCCAAAATTTCTCCATTCTCAGCTCCCTACCTCCCATTTTTTCCACCTAGTACCCCACCTCCCATTTTTCCCCCTCTCAGCCCCCAACAACCCCACCCCCCCCCAAAATTTCCATTTCCCCCAGCTAACCCCCACATTTACTCCATCTCTCAGCTTCCCCACCTCCCATTTTCCCCCATCCCCGTTTTCCCTCCTCCCCCTTTACCCATTTAATCCCTACCCATTTTCCATTTCCCCCAGATTCCCCCCCATTTCTCCCTTCTCAGCTTTCCCCCGCCCTTTCTAAACCTCAGTTCCCTACCCCATTTACCCCTCTCTCAGTACCCCACCTCCCATTTATCCATCTCTCGCAAACCCACCCCTTTTCCCCTTTACTCCCAAACCCCCTTTCACCCTCCCTTACCTCCCATTATCCTCCTCAGCTTTCCCACCTCCCTTTTCTCCATCTCCAGCTACCCTACCCCTTTACTCCCCTTCCAGCTCCCACCTCCCTTTTTCTCCCTCCTCAGTTCCTACCTCCCATTTACTCCCTTTTCGCTTCCCCACCCCCCATTTATCCATCCCTCCGTTTTCCCACCTCCCATTTTTTTATCTCTCAGCCCTACCCCCCATTTACCCATCTCTCAGCTTTCCCCCCCCCCATTTTCCCATTTCGCTTTCCTACCTAAAAAATTTCTCCCTTTCAGCTTCCCTACCTCCATTTACCCACCTCAGATTCCCTTTACCCTCCCATTATCCATTTTCCCCCTTTTAGCTACCTTAAATCCATTACTCCCTTTCAGTTTCCTACCTCCCAACCCACCTAGTCCCTAACCCCAAATTTTTTTTATCTCTCAGCTTCCCTACCCCCAAATTTTTCCATCTCCAGCTCCCACCCCCATTTACTCCATCTCTAGCTCCCCACCTCCATTTTCTCATTCTCAGCTTCCCACCTCCCATTATCCATCTTCAGTTAATTATTTTTAATATATTTTTTAATTTTGACCCCAAATTTATATTTTTACCCCCCTTTTTTTAAAAGGGTTTTTTAAAATATTTAGAATTAACATTTGGGTAGGAAGTTTGGGAAATGAAATTTGGAGTAAATGGGGGGTAGGGGAACTGAGAGAGGGTAAATGGGAGGGGAGGAAGGGGGTGGGGGGGGGGGGGGGGGGGAAAAAAAAAAAAAAAATGGGGGGTTAAATGAGAGATGAGTAAATGGGAGGTAGGGTAAGATATGAGAGATGGAGTAAATGGGAGGTAGGGAAGCTGAGGGATGGAGTAAATGGGAGGTAGGGAAGCTGAGAGATGGAGTAAATGGGAGGTAGGGAAGCTGAGAGATGGAGTAAATGGGAGGTAGGGTAGCTGATAGATGGAGTAAATGGGAGGTAGGGTATCTGAAAGATGGAGTAAATGGCAGGTAGGGAAGCTGAGATATGGAGTAAATGGGAGGTAGGTAAGCTGAAAGATGGAGTAAATGGCAGGTAGGGAAGCTGAGATATGGAGTAAATGGGAGGTAGGGAAGCTGAGAGATGGAGTAAATGGGAGGTAGGGAAGCTGAGATATGGAGTAAATGGGAGGTAGGGTAGCTGAGAGATGGAGTAAATGGGAGGTAGGGTAGCTGAGAGATGGAGTAGATGAGGAGTAGGGTAGCGGAGAGATGGACTAGATTAGGGGTAGGGTAGCTGAAAGATGGAGTTGATGAGGGCTAGGGAAGCATAGAGATGGAAACGATTATGGATAGGGATTCCCTACCCCTAATCGTTTCCATCTCTATGCTTCCCTAATAGGGAAGCTGAGAGATGGAGTAGATGAGGAGTAGGGTAGCTGAGAGATGGACTAGATAAGGGGTAGGGTAGCTGAAAGATGGAGTAGATGAGGGGTAGGGTAGCTGAAAGATGGAGTAGATGAGGGGTAGGGTAGCTGAGAGATCGAGTTGATGAGGGGTAGGATAGCTGAGAGATGGAGTAGATCAAGATCAAGAAATATTTGATTCGGCACCGACCCTCTCTCTACTCCTCGATGTTTCCCGCCATGTTCTGCAGCTGCTGTGTGAGAGTTGAACGCGAGCGCGTCAATAACATGACACGACATGCAACACGACATGCGAGATGCGAATTTCATTATTTTGAAGTTTTGTGGGGTTGCGATTTTTGTTTTAGGTCGGAGAGTGAAACGGCCGGTACAGTGGTAAACTAGATTAAAAACTGTACGCCTCGTTAGACGGCGATTTTTCCTATCTTGTCTGGTTCCTGAGATATGGCCCCCTAAAGAGTTGGTGTCTCAAACTGCTGAATCGGGGTCACGCGAGGAAAATGGGCATCAGTTTGCGTGTACTGCTCCGTTTTTCACGGGACTTGAACGAGGGTGACGGCAAGAGTCTCACCTATTACATGGTATCCTTACATTGTGTATTAAATCTAAAATGACTGAGCAGCATGCTTGTTAATGAACCTTGACGTGTTTGCTTGTCTCGCAAGCGCGCTCGCGACTAGCAAACACGACATGCAGTTCACACCCTGATAATAACCCTCGTTTACAAATGTAAAGGAGTGTTCGAACATTACAATAAACCGATGTGCAGGGATACATGAGAGTGAAATTTTTTTGTTGGGAGCTAGTTAGAGCTGTACCTTCTGACCATACGGCATACTAACCAATGTACCAACTTTACGGCCTGTAATTTAAAATAAAATTTAAATATGTATTTGACACTTAGATGGGACTTAGATACTATTTAGTTTGCCCAGGAAATAATAATTGTTGTTTGTAATTTTATTATCGTAATTTTCCACGAATTATTTTCTCGAACGGGAACATATATGCATTTTCAAAGGAACCGATGCACATTTTTCCTTTCACCGACAACCTCCGCATGTGTCTGTCATCATATACTAAAAACACCTGTCTGACATATGACGGACTGTGCCATACAGCTAAATATTATTTCACTCGCTATTTTCTTTGCTACCAGCTGTTTTTTCCTTATCCGATCTTTTTTTAAATTCCTTTTAGCCTCCCTTTTTTAGTTGCCATCTGTATTGTCAAGATACTTTACATTTGAAAGGAAGAACAACATGCCTAACAATATCTTTCTTACACGCTTCAAATCAGATTAAGTCTTGACTTTCCTTTAACAAACTGTTTAGGTCTGGAGAGGTTGCTGGGTTTGTCTTAAATATCAGCAACAACTAAGCTTTCCACGTGCATAGTATCATAATCTGCTAGCCTAAAAAAGACTTTAAAGGAGGCCGTTAGAACATAACAAGATCTTTAATAGCTGAGTAGAATATACAGTATCATCACTTTATAAAAGCTTCTTCGTGGCCTACATTACTGTATTACTGCATTGCCACGAATTAGACCCCACTGGCATTACTATATTACTGTATTATGACTGTAGGTTTCCGGTCACGTAGTACACCACCTTCCAAGACAGGTTACTTACACAATGACATTACTAAGGGCCCCCACTGTCCTCTTACAATATATATATCATCGCTTTGCTTTGTCTTACTAGACATACAGTAAAGCCTTTATATAAGATCTTTCAATACTATTTATCATGGTGTTAGTCTTCTCTTGTGATGCCCACATAATTACTGTCTATTATATAATTGTTGTTTTTGAGCAATTAGTCTGAAAAAGAATTGAATAGACATGTCTTAACTCTTATATTAACTGTGTTTAGTATTCCGCAGGTACATAATATATAACTAGTTCTCGCGGCTTACAATTTTAACTGAATCTATTTCAAATAAGTTCAGTTTTTAAAGAATTTATTTTGCTAACAACACGTCCCTCACTGACAGACGAAATCATGGCACTTCTCAGCGAGGGAGGGCATACATTTCCTGATGTGCTCATCACAGCCTACCTTCTCGTCCTATCTTTTACAGCTGTCACCCTGAACATAACAGTCATCAAGGCGAACCTCCGTAAACCATCCTCCGTCGCCCGGAATCTCTATCTTGCCCTTTTTGTCACGGATTTCCTTGGTTGTCTCGTGGTCCCAGTCTACTTTGCCTACGCCACCTTCATGCCCAAAGATCGGAGATGTTATGAGGCTGAAAAAGATCCACAATTTGGTTTCCTGATCAACTGCACAACGCACTACCTGACCTTTGGCCTTCCCCACCCATCCATACTTTCCCGTGTGTACAGTGTAGTGTCCTGGACGCTTCTCTTCGTTCCCTGCGTCATAACTGGGTGTCTGGCGGCATGCCGGCTTTACCAAATCCGATACCCTTTCTCCCACCTGTCCTCGAGAGGTCCTATGATTGCCATTGCTCTTACAACCCTCTACAACCTTGTCTTCATGGCAGATCTGCTGCGGCCTAAAGGGGAGGACAAAGTTGCCTGGTTTTATGTTCTATCCCAGGCAGTTTTCGTCAATGTCATTGTCTACCCCGACAGTATTTGGTATAAACCTGGGCACCATGGGAAAGACATTCCTAGCTTCCAACATCTTCAATCTGATCTTCCAAGCCATCGGCCTCGTCGCATCTGTCCTTACATTGGTCGAGATTTGCAAGACTCTCGTTGTAAAACCCGCGTACCATCACACCTGGTATGAAGTCCAACAACCGGAAACGTCGGAGTACCCTCATGGTCCTGCTCTACAACCTGGGTAGTCTCCTCACAGCTCTGACCCTGGTTACACACGCAATAAGCAGCACAGGAAATGAGGAGATAATGGCGAAGGCAATGATAACCAGACAACCCATGGAGATAAACTATGTGACCATTGTCTCCGTTTTGGCTTACTCCATCTTCGTTCCCTCCCTGTGCTCTCTACTCAATCCCGTCATTGCTATCATGTGCTCCAAGGGAAAGTCCGCGATAAGGGTGAAATTTTTATCGAGGAAGTCAACTGGTGGTGGTCGCTGCAATAAAGTCGCGTGTTCCCTTGCTACCGAGGATTCTCATTTGAGTTCATTTTCCTCACCGAAATTTGTGAAGACGAAGGTGTGATGGGAAATATATTCGAGATTGATATAGTGATGGAAATTGGAAGTGGGACCTCTTGAATATATTGAAGATTATGACTAGTCATGACTACAAGAGCTGCTGCTGATTGGAGATTATGACTGTGCGAGCTGATGATTAAAGTAACAAACTTCCAGGGACATTTCTTCATGAGGTCACTGGACGAAAGGAGAGAGAGAAGTGTGGAAACCAGTCATACCATGGATGAACAATGTTCCAGGACAATGAATTTGTGTTTCGGGGGAATGAGAGTTGTTATGATCATGTTTTATTTCCATCAATTCCAAAAAGGTGAAAAGCACCGAGAACTACGAAGAGAACTACGAGTTATATTAGTGATGTAATTATTTAATATTGACTCAATATTGGCTCAATATTGTTAAGTTCGAACGTGAACGCCTGTCGTGGTTCGCCGAACGGTCTACGTTCACCATGGAATGTGACCACGGACTATTGTACTGAATCGTGTGAAATGTATTATAACTTGGTCCGGGACTGCAATGGTCGGCCCATGTTATACACGTGTGTAGAGAACCTGCCACTGAGCACTTTTACGAGCTGAAAAGCCTTGCTACCAAGTAGTGAACAATATGCTGAACAATGTTGGCTAATAATTGGCTGTAATTGGTATGTCGCGTAATCGCGTATATAATATACTAATTTTAAATATTGATTTTGATCTTATTTCCAAGATTGTTGAAAATATTAAGTTTTAAAAACTATTAATTAATATTTTGTGAAAAACACTTCACAGTTATTTATTATCCTGATTATTTCAAAAATATGTTTTCGTTATGTGTTCTTCAAAAAGAAAACATCACAATATCATCACAAAATCACACTAATTAGTAACTCATGGGATGGTCAAAAGGATACAGTGTCAAGAGGGATTCTGGGATTGGCTGTATTTTATTAACACAAGTCCCCTGCTGCAGTTCTGGGTGGTAAATCACCGGCTGATGGAACACATCAATAACGAGCCCTATCAGTATATCCCATTCCGAATATACACTGACTTACATCGCCAATATATACAGGTAAATACATGTAACATCTTGTTGAATTTGAGTAAAAGGATGGCAAATAACTCAGATAGGATCAATCGGCGACGATCACGTTTCCCATAACTAAATCAAATTGTAGAGTTTACAAAGGAGTTATTATTGCTTTCAGAAACCCTTCAAACCGAGGATAGAAGATAACCTGACGACTCTGGGAGACCTGCTAAACAAGTGTTTACCAGGGTCCGTTACTGCAACTGAGGACAAAGAGGAACCTTTCCAGGTACATGTTAGGATATTCTGCAAAAATTGGCAGGGAGTCTCTAGAAAAATAATTGGCATGCAGGGAGATTCGGCAAAAGTAATGGCGGGAATTTTCAAGAAACACAATTGACAGGGAGTCTAAGGTTCATTTTTTAAAAGTATTTACTGTCTCTCTCTAGGTTACTGAAGGTGTAACAATAAGGATCCAAGGTGTGTGTCCTCCCCTGGTAACCCCCGTCCAATGGCTCTCAGAACACCTCTCTCACGCTGATAACTTCCTCTACATTGTCGCTCTGGGCATGCCCAAAGTAGTAGCAGCATCAACCAGCCAACCAAAGACAACAACTACCACTTCCCCACCGCCAGCTACAGAGCCCACCGGGACACCTGATCCTCAGCAGGCCGCATCCCCTCCCCCTGGGTCCGAGAGTTGAGGAGGGTTGTCGGTATATATCAAACATATGTGTGGTGCTGGTACATCGATTTAGTTTTAGATCAGTTTTGTGTTTCTTTTTGTTGAAAAAATCGAAAGGGGTAGTTTTCTTGCTCACAGCTTTGTTTGACATACAGATGTGTGTGTTTTTTGTGTTTTTGTGAGCGTCTGTGTGTGTGTGACATGTGTTTTTTCATCCCTGAGCCAGTTTTGTAAATATGATTCCGAAATATTGTGATTTTTTAGATTTTATCGTTTTCTGTCGACTGTCACCCTATTATACCTGCTTCCATCCCCACTTCCAAAACATTTGTAACATCTTCTAGGATGAGATGAGGAGGCAGAACACAGAAGAAGACTGCACCAGTTATGCCTATGAGGTAATTTATTATAGCACCCTCGTCCCTTTTCGCCCCTCATCGTCCCTTCCTTGCCCCTTCCTTGCCCTTGAGGGCAGCCCTTCCCCTGCACTCTCGCTCATTACCCCTCCCCTTTCACATTGTTACTTTCTCGGTAACTCGATGAAGTAGTATTCAAGGGTGTATCAAGTTTGTTGGCCTGTTCCCAAATCCAATGGAATTTTGTTGTGTTTTTTGTGGTCTGGTAGTATAATTTGCCTTTGGGTTTCACTAACCAAAAAGTTTTCTGATGAACCCATCCCCCCCCCCTAACTCCACTATCTCTCTACAGCACGACAGGGTTCTCTGAATCCCCTAACTCAACTATCTCTGCAGCACGACTGAGTCCTCTGCCCCCCCCCCTAACCCCACTATTTTTTGATGTACCCATGCCCCTCCCTAACAATATCTCTACAGCATGACAGGGTTCTCTGAATCCCCTAACTCAACTATCTCTGCAGCACGACTGAGTCCTCTGCCCCCCCCCCTAACCCCACTATTTTTTTGATGTACCCATGCCCCTCCCTAACAATATCTCTACAGCATGACAGAGTGATCCCCCCCCCCCTAACTCCACTATCTCTACAGCACGACATAGTTCTCTGATCCACCCCCTAACTCCACTATCTCTACAGCACGACAGAGTTCTCTGATCCCCCTAATTCCACTATCTCTACAGCACGACAGAGTTCCCTGATCCCCCTAATTCCACTATCTCTGCAGCACGACAGAGTTCCCTGATCCCCCTAATTCCACTATTTTCTGATGTACCCATACCCCCCCCCCCTAATTCCACTATCTCCCCAGCACGACAGAGTTCCCTGATCCCCCTAATTCCACTATCTCCCCAGCACCACAGAGTTCCCTGATCCCCCTAATTCCACTATTTTCTGATGTACCCATACCCCCCCCCCTAACTCTACTATCTCTCTCCAGCACGACAGAGTTCTCTGATGTACCTATGCCCCGGTTATACACCCCCGCTGTCCTGTGGGGTAGCATTGTTCACGCCTGCTGCAGGACAAGTAGCGCCTCAATCCTTCTCCTTCTCCTCATGTACTGGCTGTATTCAAGGTAATTGGGGGTGGGGGGGGGGGGTAATTGATAACACAATGTGCATGTTTGACTCCCGATATATATCAAGTAATCTTAGCGGCTAGCACCGTGATTAAAGATGGTATTAGTTTATCAGCTAAACTCGTTTTGAGCACATACATTGCAAATAAATTCAGATATCTATTTCCTAACCCCGTGTGTTTCAGTTGGGCGATATTAGTTCTGTTAGTGCTAGCGATAATCACTGCGCTCTACCAGTACCAGGATACCTTCCTATTCTTCCCTGAGCAGCCTGAATCCAGCTAGGATATTTGTTCAGACACCAAACACTATTGGTAAGTGGGGGTTACATACGGTCATAATCCATATTGGGGTTACATGGGGTTACACACAGTAACAATGTTACTAACACGGGGAGAGGGATCAGGGGGTTCCAGCGGGAAAATTGTACAGTGTACCCTCCTTTTAAGTTCATTCTGAAATAATTGAAGGAGGGTCGTGTTATACCAGACAACGATATTAGCTGTTATTTATAGAACATATAGCACCGGGTAGCAAAACAGTTTCAGGTGCAGATAGAAACCCAACTCTCTATCTTTCTTCTTTATCTTTCTTCTCTTTCTCCATATTTCTCTCTTTCTCTCTCTCTCTCTCTCTCTCTCTCTCTCTCTCTCTCTCTCTCTCTCTCTCTCTCTCTCTCTCTCTCTCTCTCTCTCCTCCCTTTCTGTCTCACATGTCTTTAAAAGAAAATAGCCTATTGCAAATAGTTCAACTAACTAGTCTAGTTATTTTGCTCCTGCCTGACCTCACACCCCAACAACTATCATCATCGCTATTTCCATTCATTGAAATCTTTCTCAAAGATGGTCCCGCTCTGTATTCACTACAAACCTATCAAAAGTCCAACTAACCGGTATAGAGGACGTGGAACAGTTTACTGAACTGTTGTACAAGGATCACAATCCTACCCTCAACTCTGGGTGTGATTTCCAACCTGATTTGTCTGACCTACTTCACTAAACTACCAGAGGAGCACCCTCGGGGATAAACTTGATAATCGGACTGAACTTCATTGATCTTCTTATCTGTCTGTTATCTCCCGTGTATTTCTATTTGGTCGTTAGAATCTGTGTGGAGGAGAATGATTTGTTGGGTATTTTTACCTTGTATTTAGTTATGGTATCTCTTTTTAATTTGACTGGCTGGTTTGCTATTTCCCTCTGGCTGTGTAGGGTCACATCAATTCTTAGACCTTTGAGACCCATTGGACCAAGAGTTGTTGTTATCAATTTGGTGGTTTCGACTCTTTCAGCAATTATTTTTTCCACAATTTTAGGATATTTTGGTGTTTTACCATTCTTTCGCTCTCTATTTTGTGGGACCATTATGCCTAAATCTGTAGACATATTATCATTCACTTTCAGCGTGACAGCAGTCATTCAAATTGTAGCGTTTATTCCATTGCTAATCACTTTTTCTATGAAAGCGGTTCGAGAGTTACAGAAAACAGTAGCGATTGACGAATCTTCAAACGCCAATAAATTAGCTGCTGCCAATACAATAATTATAATCCTCTCGTTACAGATAGTTGGTGCGCTAATCATAACTACTTTTTATTTTATTGCAAACCCTTTTGAAACTATTTCAAGGTCTGAAAAAGAGCGCTATTTTGTTCAAGTTGACTATGAGAAGTTTAAATATTTTCTTTTGACGATTACGACGGGCCTAGCTACTTCAATAGCGAATCCCTTGATTTATATCTTCAGAAAAAGAAGTCTTGCTGATTGGTTAAAGAGAAGTATTAGTCAGTGTTTTACTCGATAAAATTGTATTTCTTTATCAAGTCAAATTATAACTTTGTAAATCCCGTGTTCCCCTGTTCAAGAAAAACAAAACACAGTTGAGAGGAAATATCTGAATAGTGAATCATCATAGTGAATTTCACCCGCCACACCATCCCCAGATTCCCCACTATCTAGTGTACCCTCCTTCTGATCTGGCATTTTACTCTGAGAGATTTAAAGGAGGGCCAGGGTCGGGTGCACTGCACTAGACAACAATATAGCAGCCAGTATTTAAAAAAACTATCATCATTATGGTAATATATGTCCTTGGTAGACCTTTCCTAACGAATCATTTGTCCCAGGTTTACCCTACGAGAATATATACATAAAGACGAAAGATGGGGTTAGGATAAACGCTGTTTTTATCAAACAACCTCACAATAGGGTAAATAATATGTCTGTCTGTCTGTCTGTCTGTCTGTCTGTCTGTCTGTCTGTCTGTCTGTCTGTCTGTCTGTCTGTCTGTCTGTCTGTCTGTCTGTCTGTCTGTCTGTCTGTCTGTCTGTCTGTCTGTCTGTCTGTCTGTCTGTCTGTCTCTTTGTCTGTCTGTCTATCTGTCTGCCTGTCTCCTTGTCTGTCTGTCCATCTGCCTTTTAATGAACCGTTATCACAGCCATACCAGGACTCAGTTTCAGAGTCCTACCTCTCTGATCCCCTCCCCCAGTGCTTTTTCTCTGACCTCCCCTCCCCATTTTACAGATGTCATCTTGTCCGACCGTGCTGTTTCTCCATGGTAACGCAGGGAATGTCGGACACAGGCTTATCAACGCCAAGGCTCTCCATACGTTTACTGGGTAATACTGTCAGAACCTCATTTCTTTGTGTTCTGCATGCAGATATCGGATCTGGGTGCAGAGCGTGCGTGAGCATTGGCCTGACAGGTGTAACACATAATGTCAAATTTGGTTGAATATTTAATGCTAGGCATGTGATTATATTTCTACTGGGACCCAACAGCCTAGTGGGAAATGATTATATTATAGCTCTGGTGGAGAGCATATAAACATTATATTAACAGGTGTTCCCTATTTCAACAATTTCAGGTGCAATATTTTCTTATTAGAGTGGAGGGGGTTCGGTAAGAGCGATGGAATGGCGTCTGAGTACGGTATGAAGACTGATGCCGAGGGCGGGCTAGAGTTCCTCTTGTCACGAGAGGATATTGACAAAACTAGGATTATCGGTTAGTTCAAATGATGCACACGGGTACCTCTATTTTCTGAAGAATATAGTTTTCAGATTGACAACCCAATATTTTTCATCGCCTTCCACCAAACCACTGTCTCAAAAAGAGAAACTTCTAGTCTTGACTCTTCACATTATTTATCTTGACCTGATCCCTTTCAAATTGCTATGTTCTAACCCTCCCTTTACATTTGTAAAGGAGCGCCCGAAAGTCGAAACACAGTCTAGCCAGGCAACCCTTTCAGTGTATGGTCGCAGTTTAGGGGGTGGAGTGGCGGTACACCTAGCTGCCAGGAAATGTTACCAAGACAAGATATTTGCGGTAATCCTGGAGAACACATTTACCTCTATTCCTGAGATGGCCCATACCCTGTTCCCTCTCACCCAGTACCTTCCAGTGTGGTGCTACCGGAACAAGGTACAGTATGAGCCCGATATATACTGGCCCCGATTATTACCCCCCCCCTATATATCTGTTAAACAGATTGTGGGTAATGGGGTACAAAGTAGCTTACAATTGTGGGGTGTTGGGTAGAGTTATATCCTGGAAAACCCAGTTAGATCGAGTAATGGCCACGGTATATGCCAACTGTGAAATGTGAATGTGGTAGAAAGGTCCTAACTACCCTCTCTCTCTTTTCAGTTTTTAAGTAAGGACGAGATAGCAGAGGTTACATCACCAGTGTTGTTTATTTGTGGTATGGCGGACACACTAGTCCCTCCAAAGATGACCCAAGCACTTTACACGGTACGACCGGGTCTGAATATACCTATATCCCGTTTTTATTTGCTACTCCAAATCATCTTTCAAATTTCCACTCTTTGTGTCACGTTTTGTGTTGGGTTGTCTGTGTCTGTGTCCATGGCCTGCTCAACAACAGATGTTCCATTAATAAATTAATCATTCCTTGAGCTCATTATTTATTATTGAGTGATGAGAAATATTTTCACAAATAATTATGGGCATATTTTATCCTGTTTACCCAACCCTATCTCTCTCTCGATAAAATTATATGAAAAATTGTTTCATTTTGTAATCATTCTCTCTATTTTATAATAGTATTCTCCTCCTCTCTCTGTAGTCATAGTAACCCAATGCTCCAGGTGTGTCCATCACGTTTGAAGAGGATCGAATGTTTTGAGAGTGGAACTCACAATGGCACCTGGCAGTGTTATGGGTACTATGAAGCTCTCAATCGCTTCTTGGCTGAGGTATACGACATTACAGTTACACAGTGTCACGTTACATATGATATGGTCTTATTACAAACATTCTAAACAGAGCATTGGCCTGTCAGAGCATTGGCCTGACTGATGATTTATAACGGATAATTACTTCACCACAACTACAACTTTATCAATTAACCCCCCCCCCCTTCCAGGTTTCAGGGGAAAAGCCTCCGCAAGACGCACAGTCATCATGAAACTTCACCACGGACCTAAACTCCGGGTTGTCTGGCGGTAGGAGCTGAATCCTGGGGTGGTATTATCCAAGTACATGGTAGCAAGATTCCACTAGACGTGTGTCATAGTGGAGGCGTCATGTTCACGTGTAGTTGTATCACCCGGCACTACATTCATATATTTGTTAAGATTGTGGAACTCTTTCAAGTTTCATTGGGAATAAGTACTCTTTCTTTCACCGGGAAAACTATTTGTAAATGTGTTGCCGAATGTGTTCCTATGCTGTGAGTGTGAGTGTGTCGATAATATAAAGTGAGAACTTCAACATAAAAGACAAAAGTTAACGAAACTGCGAGTGTGGTCTGCTCGATAGTGATGAATGGGAATCAGAAAGCGATGTTTGTTTGTGTTTCTGCAAGTGCAAGATATTCCTTTTGTGTTTGGTTATGTCTACTGGTAATATTGTATTTACTGTCAAAATGTTCAAATGATTTATTTGCTCTAAATAATGACTTTTCATATTAATTATAAGAATTAAGATAAGAGCGAGGTTATCTGTCAGAGCATTGGCCTGACCCTATTCTCATTTCGAGAGAACTGTGGTCAGAGCATTGGCCTGACAGGAGGTTATTGAAATAGAATTAATTATACACACTACATATATAGCGTCCAGCGCAAACATACCTAAACAACACTGCATCATAACGCCGCGCAATTATTCCTGCGCGGCGGAGGATCAGTTGGCCGGATCTGAACTGTTTTTGGTTTTCGCAAAGTTTTTTAGGCCAGCGTTTTTTTTAAAATCTGGGTGTTTGCCGTTTGGTCAAAAGTCTGACAAACAGTTTTTTAGGGTTAGGGCTAAAGCAGGGTTAGGCCTTGACATTTCCTACCAGATAAACTTTGAATTAGCCAAAACGGTTGAGTGGTTTGGCGGTTAGAGCCATTTTAGTGAACTTTTTTGCAAGCACGCACTTGTTAACAGGCCACCAAACACCTGATCGTAACGGCGCCCAGTTTTTTAGTCTTTAAATTTTTTGAACCTTTTCAAAGCCCCGATCCATGAACGTAAATTGTGAATCTTCTTATGTAAGCAGAGCACAATAGTTCGTATCTAGGGTGATACTGCTGAATGATTGTAAATAAACAGTGATGTAAAGACTAGAAAGTAGAGACTTCAACAGATGTTCGTCATTTTAGGAATGGCTCAAAAGGAAGACCCCGTTTTCCAAGGGTTTTTTTGCGGATATTGGGATATTTTGGTGGATGATTTTAGATGGTTTAACAAATACAAAACTATATCTCTTTTCGTCTCACACTGTCACTCTGACCATTACATAAATCTGGATCGAGATGATATACTTGAGAAGTTAAGGAGTTCTCAATGCCGTCTCTATGCAACACGTCAAACTATTAAAATACTGACCAACAAACCGCATCTTAATCGTCTGAATGGTCTATTTACGGAGGTTGTGATTGGCCAGTCGTTTCAAGCAGGAAGAGAGGATCTTATAAATGTCCAAGTTCTCCCAGCCGAGCATTGTCCCGGATCCGTGATGTTCCTGTTTACAAGGAATGACGGGCTAAGGACTCTGTACACCGGGGATTTTCGGTTAGCCGTCGACAAAGAACTTCATCGTTCGATAACCGAGAAACCAATAGATCATCTGTATATGGATACCACATTCTTCACTGATAATGAAATTCCGCATTATCAGTGTTTCCCAACACACCAAAAATCTGTAGAGCTGTTTCGCGAATTTATCGCCGAACGTCCTGATTCAACGTTTCACATAGAGTTTCGTGCTGGTCGTGAGGCTATACTTCAAGGATTGAGCCAATACTTTTCTGTTTGTGCTTCACGCCATATTTGGAACGCGTTTGAAGGAATCCAAGAAATTTTAAAGGATATAACCTTTGATCCAACCTACAGAATTCATATAGGAGAACATTACACGCATGATATAAGCTGTCAAAAGAAAAGGGAAACATGTGAACTATGTGAGAAAGATACGATTTACCTGAGGCCATCTATAGAGTGGCGTTATTATAATGGCTGCAGCCCCGATCAAAAGATATACGAAAAGAAACATGATCAGGCATACAAGATAGCATATTCAAGTCACAACTCTAACGAAGAATGCGAGAGATTCATGGAGTTGGTCAGGGCTCGAAAGATATATCCAATCGCTAAACCTGAGCATATGACTAAAACTCAGATTCGAAATGCTGTTAAGAAGTTTCAGATTGTTGCTGGTGGAGGCGAATCTGAAAAGGAACATGAAGAACAACCAACCGATTGCCCGCCTATGGATGTGACTGAATGTTCTGAAGCTGTTGGCCCACACCAAGTACTAGACAGTGAAATGCACGATTCTGAGTTTAACTTTCCATCTTCTAGCTACCCAACCCTACTGGTGGACGACATCACGGTGCAAACTGAAGATGATACTATGGACAACTGAATGGGAATTTAGAGAAATATGATCGAGGAGGAGAATGAAAGTGAGAGAGATATAGTGGAGCGAAACCAGTGATTTATTATCCGTTTACTTTTAAAATGTAGAAATGAATAATGAAGATATCGCATGAATACTTTGAATGATCTGCATGCTGCATGTAGCGAATGATTCTTAATGTAAAATACAAGACAAAAGTATAAAAAGTGTACATGTAATTTATTGTTTATGTTTGTAATTATGATGTAAGATAAATGTTTGTTTTATGTGTCCCGTTTTTCCTTAGGCTTTTTTCAATTTTTTGGAGTATATAATCAGTAGATGTGTCTATTTTGTTCTAAGTGAGTCAGGATATTAACAACCTTGGTGTACCGCTCTGAATCTGGGCAGTGTTGGACTCATGAGTCATGTCAATGATCCAGCCCTGTCTAGACTGAGCGGTATAAAAACCCTTTATTATTATTATTATTAATGTTTTAAATGTCTTAGTTTTTTCTTTTTAGAAATTAAAATATTGACTCTGGTATTGACTCTGGTATAATGATTCTTTTAACTAAATTTGATTTTCTCTAGCTCTGTTTCTTCTCTTGTCCCCCTCCCCCAAATCTCCACGTCAAACTAACATTCAGCTTTGTAGGAATGGCCCGAGAGGATGACAACGTATTCCAAGGGTACATCTCCGGATTCCAGGAAATCTTGGTGGACAACTTCACAAAGTTTCTAGAGACCAAACACACCTCCCTGTTCGTTTCACACTGTCATACTGACCATGTTCAAGGACTCAGTAAACCTATCATTCATCAGCAACTTAGCGTGGGAAAATGTCATCTGTATGCAACACGTCAGACTATTGACATACTGACCCGAAAATCGATGTTTCAGCATCTTGCTGGTTTATTCACTGAAATTGTTATTGGGGAATCATTTCAAGCGGGCGAAGATAATCGTATCAATGTGCAAGTTCTCCCAGCCGAGCATTGTCCTGGATCCGTGATGTTCCTGTTTACAGGGAACGACGGTCAGAGGACTCTGTACACCGGAGATTTTCGACTACCCCTTGACCAAGACCTCCACCCTTCACTTATGAAGGCCCTAACTGAAGGACCGATTACCGACTTGTATATGGATACCACATTCTTCACTGAAATTGCACACTATCAGCGTTTCCCGACTCACCTAGAATCTGTAGAGCTTTTTCGCAACTTCATGGCTGAGTTCGCATCTTCGACATTTCATATCGAGTATTGTGCGGGTCGGGAGGCATTGGTTCAGGGTTTAAGCTATTACCTACCTATTAATGGTTCAAAAACAATTTGGGAAAGTTACAAAGGAATTCGTGAAATTATTGATCATTTAACTTCTATTCCAGAATACAAGTCCAGGGTTCATATCGGAAATCAAATGAGCTTTGAAAATTGGGAAGCATGTGAGCTATGTGAAAAAGAGACAATTTATTTGAGACCATCCATACAATGGCGTTATTATAATGGCTCAAGTCCCGATCAATTGATATACGAAGAGAAACATGATCGTGCGTACAAGATTGCGTTTGTAAGTCACAGCTCGTACAGTGAGTGCAAGAGATTTTTGGAGTTGGTCCCTGCTCGTAAAATACATCCAATCGCTACTCCTCCCAATGTGTCTGTTTCTGAAATTCTAAAAGCTGTCAAGATGTTTCAGACTGGCTCTGATATGAGCGACTGTGAAGGAGAAGCAGAAGAAGGAAAACATGGGGGAGAACGAGAGAGATGCAGTACAAGTTAAAGCAGTGATTCATCATCTGATTTATTTATCGCATGAATTTATTGAATACTTCGCATTGAATGTGTATTGTGTAAAGTGTAAACTAAATACTAATCCCCTTTATTGTGATAGTTAATATTGTGTTGTGTGTAATTAAACTGGTGTAATTAAACTGGTGTTAGTTATATGGTACAGACAGAGTTTGTAATTTAATCTTTTATGTCTATTTTTTCTTCTGTAATATTGATTCTGTATCATTTATTCTTTTAAATTTAGAACTTTCGTTGTCCTTTGGCTCTGTTTCTTTGTCCCCCCCCACATCTCTGCGTCAAACTAACATTCTGCATTGTAGGAATGGCCCGAGAGGATGACACCGTATTCCAAGGGTACATCTCCGGATTCCAGGAAATCTTGGTGGACAACTTCACTAAGTTTCTAGAGTCCAAGCACACAGCCCTGTTTGTGTCCCACTGTCATACTGACCATGTTCAAGGACTTAGTAAACCTTTAATTCATCAGCAGCTTAGCGTGGGAAAATGTCATTTGTATGCAACACGTCAGACTATTGACATACTGACCCGAAAACCGACTCTTAAGCATCTTGCGGGTTTATTCACTGAAATTGTTATTGGGGAATCATTTCAAGCGGGCGAAGATAATCGTATCAATGTGCAAGTTCTCCCAGCCGAGCATTGTCCTGGATCTGTGATGTTCCTGTTCACTGGAAGCAATGGTCTCAGAACTCTGTACACCGGGGATTTTCGGTTAGCTCTTGACCAAGACCTTCATCCTTCACTAATGAAGGCCCTAACTGAAAGACCGATTACCGACTTGTATATGGATACTACATTCTTCACTGAAATCGCACATTATCAGCGTTTCCCGACCCACCAAGAATCTGTAGAGCTTTTTCGCAACTTCATGGCTGAGTTCGCATCTTCGACATTTCATATCGAGTATTGTGCGGGTCGGGAGGCATTGGTTCAGGGTTTAAGCTATTACCTACCTATTAATGCTTCAAAAACAATTCGGGAAAGTTACAAAGGAATTCGTGAAATTATTGATCATTTAACCTCTATTCCAGAATACAAGTCCAGGGTTCATATCGGAAATCAAATGAGCTTTGAAAATTGGGAAGCATGTGAGCTATGTGAAAAAGACACAATTTATTTGAGACCATCCATACAATGGCGTTATTATAATGGCTCAAGTCCCGATCAATTGATATACGAAGAGAAACATGATCGTGCGTACAAGATTGCGTTTGTAAGTACATTTTCGAAAAAGAAAGGGCTGTGAGACCCATTTTCATGAAAATGGGGTTTGGATTACCCAAGATGGTTTGGAAAAAAAGAAAAAAATTAAGGGGGGGGGGGGGGGGGGGGGGGTGTGGGGGGGTTTGGGGGGGGGGGGGGGGGGGGGGTTTTTTGTTTTGGGGGGGGAAACCAAAACAAACCCCCAAGTTTTTTTAACGTAAAATTCAAAGTTTGTCGATTCGAAAAGTTTTAAGAAATTGAATGCCCCGCCGAAACCTAAAGGGGAAAGATTTAGGGGGTTTTTTTAAAACAGGAAAAAACACGGGAATAGAAAAAATAGAAACAAAGGGGAAAGGCAGATTTAAAAGAACGAGGGGGGGGAAAAAGGGGGGAAAAGGGGGAAAGAATTTGAGGGAAAAGAGGAGTGGGGGGGGAAAAAGAAGGGGGGGTTTTGGTGTTTTAAAAAAAGGGGGGGGGGGGGGAAAAGGGGAAAACAACAAAACAATGAAAAAGTCACGTTTTTTTTTATTTTTTTTAATATTGACGATGTATATTTTTGTTTTATGCACGTTCACGTGTTCAAGATGTATTTTTGTTGGTTTTATGATACAGACAGACCTTTTTATGATCTATTTTTAAAACTCTTAATTCTTTTTATGTCAAAATATTGTTAATCTTGTGTCAAAATGACTCTGTAATATCGATTCTTTTAACTTTCACAAAGTTTGATTTTCTCTAGCTCTGTTTCTTCTTTTGCTCTGTTTCCTCTCTTGCTCCCCCACATCTCCTCCTCAAACTAACATTCAGCTTTGTAGGAATGACCCGAGAGGATGACAACGTATTCCAAGGGTACATCTCCGGATTCCAGGAAATCTTGGTGGACAACTTCACAAAGTTTCTAGAGTCCAAACACACAGCCCTGTTCGTTTCACACTGTCATAATGACCATGTTAAAGGACTCAGTAAACCTATAATTCGTCAGCAACTTAGCGTGGGAAAATGTCGTCTGTATGCAACACGTCAGACTATTGACATACTGACCCGAAAACCGACTCTTAAGCATCTCGAGGGTTTATTCACTGAAATTGTTATTGGGGAATCATTTCAAGCGGGCGAAGATAATCGTATCAATGTACAAGTTCTCCCAGCCGAGCATTGTCCTGGATCTGTGATGTTCCTGTTCACTGGAAGCAATGGTCTCAGAACTCTGTACACCGGGGATTTTCGGTTAGCCCTTGACCAAGACATCCACCCTTCACTAATGAAGGCCATAACTGAAGGACCGATTACAGACTTGTATATGGATACCACATTCTTCACTGAAATTGCACATTATCAGCGTTTCCCAACTCACCAAGAATCTGTAGAGCTTTTTCGCGAATTTATCAACAATCGTCCTGATTCAACATTTCACATAGAGTTTTCTGCTGGCCGTGAGGCTATACTTCAAGGATTGAGCAAAGAGTTTTCTATTTGTGCTTCACGCCATATTTCGGAAGCGTTCAAAGGAATCCGAGAAATTTTAGAATTCATTACTTCTGACCAAGCCGACAGAGTTTTGCTTTGTTCAAACCGGGCAGAGCACACGGAAACAGGGTCGAGCAAGGCAAACAGAGTTCATATCGGAAAACATATGAGCTATAAAGATTGGAAAACATGTGAACTATGTGACAAAGATACGATTTACCTAAGGCCAACCATACGATGGCGTTATCATGAAAACTCCAGCCCATATATTCTTCCCAATCAATTGATTTACGAAGAGGAGCATGATCGTGCGTACAAGATTGCGTTTTCATTTCACAGCTCAAACGAGGAATGTAAGAGATTCATGGAATTGGTCTGTGCCAACAAAACATTCCAAATCACTGAACCTCCCAAAATGAATGTTGTTCCTTTTGTCCGTGTGGAACCACCTTACTTTGACAACAGACAGCCTCACTTTGACAACAGACAGCCTCACTTTGACAACAGACAGCCTCACTTTGACAACAGACAGCCTCACTTTGACAACAGACAGCCTCACTTTGACAACAGACAGCCTCACTTTGATAACAGACAGCCTCACTTTGACAACAGACAGCCTCACTTTGACAACAGACAGCCTCACTTTGACAACAGACAGCCTCACTTTGACAACAGACAGCCTCACTTTGACAACAGACAGCCTCACTTTGACAACAGACAGCCTCACTTTGACAACAGACAGCCTCACTTTGACAACAGACAGCCTCACTTTGACAACAGACAGCCTCACTTTGACAACAGACAGCCTCACTTTGACAACAGACAGCCTCACTTTGACAACAGACAGCCTCACTTTGACAACAGACAGCCTCACTTTGACAACAGACAGCCTCACTTTGACAACAGACAGCCTCACTTTGACAACAGACAGCCTCACTTTAACAACAGACAGCCTCACTTTGACAACAGACAGCCTCACTTTGACAACAGACAGCCTCACTTTGACAACAGACAGTCTCACTTTGACAACAGACACTCTCACTTTGACAACAGACAGCCTCACTTTGACAACAGACAGCCTGACTTTAACAACAGACAGCCTCACTTTGACAACAGACAGCCTCACTTTGACAACAGACAGCCTCACTTTGGCAACAGACAGCCTCACTTTAACAACAGACAGCCTCACTTTGACAACAGACAGCCTTACTATAACAACAGACAGCCTGACTTTAACATATAATAGGCTAGATCACTGATTTCATATTACAATTATTAAATCAACAGAGCGATCTTGTCATATTTTTGTGACATCGATCAAATGCAATGATTTCTGACTCTCCGCATGGATGATGTACAATGGCTGACGATGTAATATACATGTTTTAAATGTACGTACACGTGTTCAAGATGTATTTTTATTGGTTTTATAGTATGTACAGACAGACCTTTTTATGATTCATGTCTAAAACTCTTAATTCTTTTTATGTCAAAATAATGTTAATCTTGTATCAAAATGACTCTGTAATATCGATTCTTTTAACTTTCACTAAATTTGATTTTCTCTAGCACTGTTTCTTCTTTGGCTCTGTTTCTTTATCCCCCCTTCAAATCTCCTCCTCAAACTAACATTCAGCTTTGTAGGAATGACCCGAGAGGATGACAACGAATTCCAAGGGTACATCTCCGGGTTTCGGGAAATCTTGGTAGACAACTTCACAAAGTTTCTAGAGTCCAAACACACCTCCCTATTTGTTTCACACTGTCATACTGACCATGTTAAAGGACTCAGTAAACCTACCATTCATCAGCAGCTTAGTGTGGGAAAATGTAATTTGTATGCAACACGTCAGACTATTGACATACTGACCCGAAAACCGACTCTTAAGCATCTCGAGGGTTTATTCACTGAAATTGTTATTGGGAAATCGTTTCAAGCAGGCGAAGATAATCGTATCAATGTGCAAGTTCTCCCAGCTGATCATTGTCCTGGATCCGTGATGTTCCTGTTTACAGGAAGCAATGGTCTCAGAACTCTTTACACCGGAGATTTTCGATTACCTCTTGGAAGGACCCTCCACCCTTCACTAATGAAGGCCCTAACTGAAGGATCGATTACAGACTTGTATATGGATACCACATTCTTCACTGAAATTGCACATTATCAGTGTTTCCCGACCCACCAAGAATCTGTAGAGCTTTTTCGCAACTTCATGGCTGAGTTCACATCTTCGACATTTCATATCGAGTATTGTGCGGGTCGGGAGGCATTGGTTCAGGGTTTAAGCTATTACCTACCTATTAATGCTTCAAAAACAATTCGGGAAAGTTACAAAGGAATTCGTGAAATTATTGATCATTTAACCTCTATTCCAGAATACAAGTCCAGGGTTCATATCGGAAATCAAATGAGCTTTGAAAATTGGGAAGCATGTGAGCTATGTGAAAAAGACACAATTTATTTGAGACCATCCATACAATGGCGTTATTATAATGGCTCAAGTCCCGATCAATTGATATACGAAGAGAAACATGATCGTGCGTACAAGATTGCGTTTGTAAGTCACAGCTCAAACGAAGAATGCAAGAGATTTTTGAAGTTGGTCCCTGCTCGTAAAATACATCCAATCGCTACTCCTCCCAATGTGTCTGTTTCTGAAATTCTAAAAGCTGTCAAGATGTTTCAGACTGGCTCTGATATGAGCGACTGTGAAGGAGAAGCAGAAGAAGGAAAACATGGGGGAGAACGAGAGAGATGCAGTACAAGCTAAAGCAGTGATTCATTATCTGATTTATTTATCGCATGAATTTATTGAATACTTCGCATTGAATGTGTATTGTGTAAAGTGTAAACTAAATACTAATGCTTTTTACTGTGATAGTTAATATTTTGTTGTGTGTAATTAAACTGGTGTTAGTTATATGGTACAGACAGAGTTTGTAATTTAATCTTTTATGTCTATTTTTTCTTCTGTAACATTGATTCTGTATCATTTATTCTTTTAAATTTAGAACTTTCGTTGTCCTTTGGCTCTGTTTCTTTGTCCCCCCCCCCAAATCTCTGCATCAAACTAACATTCATTATTGTAGGAATGACCCGAGAGGATGACAATGTATTCCAAGGGTACATCTCCGGGTTCCGGGAAATCTTGGTAGACAACTTCACTAAGTTTCTAGAGTCCAAACACACTGCCCTGTTCGTTTCACACTGTCATACTGACCATGTTCAAGGACTCAGTAAACCTACCATTCACCAGCGACTTAGCGTGGGAAAATGTTGTCTGTACGCAACCCGTGTGACCATTGACATACTGACCAAAAAGGAGAATTTGAAGCACTTGAAAGGTCTCTTTACTGAAATCACGGTGGAAAGTTCATTAAAATTTGGGAAAGGAGATGATACTGCTGTCCAGGTTCTACCAGCTGATCATTGTCCTGGATCCGTGATGTTCCTGTTTACTAGAAACGACGGTCTCAGAACTCTTTACACCGGAGATTTTCGGTTAGCCCTCGACAAAACCCTTCATCCAGCCATAACGGAGAAACCAATATCTAACTTGTATATTGATACCACCTTCTTCACATCTCATGTTAGAGCATTTAGAAGTTTTCCTACACATCGAGAATCTGTTGGACTTTTCCGAACTTTTATTGCTGATCGACCATCGGTAACATTTCACATCGACTTTAACGCAGGTCGTGAACCAATCATTCAGGGTCTGAGTAGTTATTTTCCTATTCCAATGGCTGAGGTTGTCAGGGAGGAATATGAGGGAATCAACGAAATCATGAAATATTGGGGGGGGTTCAACCCTAAAAATTTCCATTGATACCCACTTTTTTGGCAAATGGAAATTTTATTTTGGAAATTTTTAGAAATTTTTAGAAATTTTTAGAATTTTTTGGAAATTTTTAGAAATTTTTAGAAATTTTTAGAAATTTATGGACAATGGAAATTTTTGGAAGTTTTTAGTAAATGGAAATTTTTAGAAATTTTTAGAAGTTTTTAGAAATTTTTAGAAATTTTTAGAAGTTTTTAGAAACTTTTAGAAGTTTATATAAGTTCGTCGGTAACCCAATTCCAAGGTAATGACAGGTAATCTATGCATGTTTTCGACAGTAAGTTAGTACAGTCGGACCCCGATTTAGGGGCCCCCGATTTAGTGGCACCCCGATTTAGGGACAGGATTTTTTCCCCCGATATAGGAAATTAACCTTATTTGACCCCGATTTAGTGGACACCCCGATTTAGTGGACAAGAGCTTTTCCCCCGAGGGTGTCCCTAAATCGGGGTCCGACTGTACTTATTCTCGCTATATCCCTTATCGAGTTTAAAAAAGAGTTTAAGTTTCTATATTGTATGCTAAGAAACCTGATCTACTACGGTATTAAGCATTAGTCATGGTAAAAGGACCCGTCCGAAGGAATATTTAAAAGTAAGTTACCAAATAGCACCTTATATAAGTACATAAGGTATCTTGTGCTATTTGGTAACTTACTTTTAAATCAGTTTTTGAGACGTCCGCGTCCTTAGTTGTCCAATGAAGCTATGATTTCTGAAGAAATTGTACGGATTGCCCAAAAATATATGATATCGATGTCTTATCTATCATTCAATAACTTATTGATGCTCAGTTGTCACAAGAGGTAAGGAAAAGGAACCAGTTCTTCGACAACTGTGTTTATATATTTTCAAGTTTTTGTTAATTTTTCTTTTCTTGGTCAATGGAAATTTTTAGAAATTTTTAGAAATTTTTGGAAATTAATGGAAATTTTTGGAAATTTTTAGAAATTTTTGGAAATTTTTAGTACTAAAAACTTCTAAAAATTTCTAAAAACTTCTAAAAATTTCTAAAAATTTCTAAAAATTTCCATCGATACCCGGATTTTGGCAAATGGAAATGGAAATTTTTAGGTTGAACCCCCCCCAATATTTGACACTCAACAGATCTTCCAGGGTTCACGTTGGAAGGAAGGAAAGATGTGAGCTCTGTAATGATAAAACAATCTTCCTAGTCCCCTCAATCATGTGGCGGGCTGGTTTTGACGCCCCTATTTCTCCTACCCAGATGATATACGAGAAGGATCCCCGGTCTTTTAACATAGCTCACTCAATACACAGTTCTTATAGCGAGTGTAAGAGATTCATGGAGTTGGTCCGTGCTCACAAGATATTCCCGATAGCTAAACCTCCCAAAATGAGTGTATCTCAGATTCGGAGGGCTGTGCAGAAGTTCGAGGTTGCCCCTGATGTAAGCGACTCAGAAGAGGAGGAATTACCTACTGAAAATACCATCAAAAGAACTCAGAACAATGTTAGTAATGGTACACCTTGTAAAATACAGAGGGTTAACCGGCGTGATGAGGATAGTGATTACAGTGGGATGAGCACTGAAAGCGATGAGATAGTCATCGGGAAGAACAAATTGAAGGTGTGGTTGGCAGAGCAGGAGAGAAGGAAGGAAGAGCCTTCTTCTTCTTCCTGCGAATCTGAAATTATAGAGCTTTATTAAATGTACCTAAATATATTGTGTAGTTGTAACAGCTTTATTAATGTTTGGGTTATTTTTGATAACGCTTTGATTAATTATTAAATCTAATTTATTTATTGGCGATAAGAGAATGCAGGTCTATCTATAAAATGTGATTGATGTTTTGATAAATGATAACAGTTTTATATCTTTTTCAAAACTTGTTTCTTTTTTTCATCCTTTTTTACGTCTCCCCGTCCTGTCTTTCTCTCTTTCTCTTTCCTCCCTCATTCTCCCCCCTCCCTCCCTCTCTCTCCCTCTCTATATCTGTAGAAATGGAGGAGGAGGATGAAGACGAAGCGATGCTGGATGATGACATGGATTATTGGAACATTGTAGAACAACCAATCACCCCTAAACCGAAGGTACTTTAGTACCAGATTGTGGTTCTAGCAAATACTGCAGTTTATTAGTTTGTCTTGGAGTTTAACGTCGGTATTTAACTTCCATAGCTGCCCCAAAGCGCCGTATCTTCACTCCCTTCACCCTTCTCAGAACTATGAAGAGATACCGGGATTTGACGAGACAGAGGGTGAGACCTGGGTCTACCCTGTCAACTATCCCCTCAGGTCCTACCAATATAACATTGTTCAGAAGGCACTCTTTTGGAACACTCTTGTTACCTTACCAACTGGTACATTATCCGTGATTTAAAAATGGCTAGAAAGATATGGAGCTGGAGCTTGTGCGCTCCGTGATCTGCACGTTTTTGCTTGGGACGAACAGTTGAAACATTTAAAGGATATACTTTTCTTAACAATTTGTCTGTCGTTGAGATTGTGTCTCCCATTTTCCCAGCCCGCAATATTTTCAGGTCTTGGTAAGACGTTTGTGGCAGCAGTGGTAATTCACAATTTCTACAGATGGTATCCTCAGGGTAAAATCCTGTTTATGGCTCCAACTAAACCCCTGGTAGCACAGCAGATCCGGGCTTGTCACGATATAGTTGGTGAGTGATGGCCTAACCAAGCAGGTTTCATATGGAATCAGTTATCAATGATAACTTATCATTTCATTGAGTCTAAAGCTCAACTGTTCATTCCTGTATTAAAGTCATTCTCTCTATTGTTCTCCCCTCAATTGAGTCTAGTATCATGGTTGATGGTAACCATGGTAATTAATAATAACAATCCCACTAGGTATACCCCAGAGTGATCTGGGAGAGTTAACAGGAAATATTGCAGCTGCAAGAAGGGACAAGATCTGGACATCAAAACGGGTCTTCTTCCTCACTCCTCAGGTTCAAATTATCGGGGCACATGACATGTCCTTCTATCTATTAATCTCTTTCCGTTGGTAACGTGATTACCCTCGCCGTAGTTTGCACTCAGTGTAGTAGGCTCCTGGCTCTGTCCTCTGACGAGTCTTTTGAACAATGGGGAACAAGGTTACCAACTCTGAACTCTCTCTACTGACTACTCTCCCTACTCTTTCTCTGATATTGACAGACAGCTCCTTTACCTCTGTCCTTGTTTCAGATTGACAGACAGCTCCTCTAATACCTCTCTCCTTGTTTCAGATTGTCCAGAATGATCTAAGTAGGGGTGTGTGTCCTGCTAAGGAGATAGTGTTGCTGGTGGTGGACGAGGCTCATAAAGCAACGGGAAACCACGCGTACTGTCAGGTACTAATCATAAATCACTAATATCGGTACTTAACATTTTACAAACTGTAAATAATCGGTAGTAGTGGGGTTCGTCATTTCCACTTTTCCGCAACGGTTCAGCAACGGTTACGCATCAAATCCGCAACAAATCTGCAACAAATCTGCAACAAATCATCCATGTGGTTTTCCAGCCTCAGCTGTTTTATTGAAACCATTTTATCACACTAACCACTAACAGTTGCCTTGCTAGACCCTCCCTCTCTCTCTATCCACACCCGAACAAACCTACAGGTGGTACGTGAGCTGCAGAACTACACGACTCAGTTCAGGGTGTTAGCACTTAGTGCCACACCGGGTGATAAACTGGAGACGGTACAGAGTGTGCTGAGTAACCTTCTGATTGCACATGTCGAGGTAAATTCGGATTATTTAAAGTTGTCACCCCCCCCCCTTCTTGTGCGCTCGTTTGAAGCTTACCAGCGCACTGAATCAACGGCTTCGACGTTAATTTCCAAATGATAACAGAGATAGTTCAGCAGTTTATTCAAATGCTAATACATCTCGTTTTAGATTCGCTCGGAAGAGTCCCTGGACATACAGCCGTATACCCACGATCGGAAGGTGCAGAAGTCCCTGGTAAAGATTGAAGGTCCCCTGGCTCACATTCGAGATAACTTCATAAAAGAGGTTTTGGATGGGTATTTTCAGGTTCTGAGCCGGAACAAAGCACTGTATTGCAGCACAGAGGTTTCCAATATTAGTAAGTGATGGGCCCGTTCAGTACTGAACAGTTTTGTCCGTGCCTGACTACTTTCATAAATCTACTAGCTAGTGTTTATCTCCCACTGTCTACCCCAGGTAAGTTCATGTTGATCCAACAACGTGACGGATGGAGATCTCGAACCCAGGGCCAACTCCCTCCCCAACAGTGCAGTGCTATTGAGGGCGCCTTCGCTGTACTAATGACCCTAAGCCATGCGCTGGAGTTGTTAGTGGTACATGGGATAAGTGTCTTTCTCTCTTACTGTCTCGGTGAGTAAACTGTAGATGTTTGTGTTTCTCTCTTTGTGGAAATCGGTCATCAATTCCATTTAAAATCTGTTTGAATAAATTTTAATACCTTAGCCGACTGATTGATTGCCAATACAGTCGGACCTCGATTTACCGGGCCCTGATTTACCGAAATCCCGATTTACCGGGCAGAACCCTTCCCCCCGAGCATCCCGGTAAATCGGGGTCTGACTGTACTACCTTTCCACAGAGGTCACGCAAAAAACAAGTGGTGTATCAAGTAGGTTACAGAGGGACCAGGCTTTTATCTCCCTTATTGACAAGATTAGAAGGTGGAAAAACCTGGGGTGTGCACCTGAACTAGATAATGCAAGGTAAGGACCTGTCATTGTTCATTATATAATACTGTTCTACAATTGACAAAACATTCACACCCGAACGCAGCTGATAATACGTACCTCGTTAGATTTAGAGATTTCCATTATTTCAATTAGTTAAGATTTCATCAAGTTTTCATCGTTTAAAAATCATTATCCACACTTTTCAGGTTCGTGGATCACCCCAAGTTACCAAAACTCCTTGAATTTCTTCACAACCACTTCTCTTCCACCCCGGACACTAGGGCAATGGTGTTCTCCTCCTATCGCGATAGGTAATTAATTAATTAGTAATTAACTCAGAGTTGTAGGTAGGAATAACTCAGATTTGTAGGTAGGATGTGTGGTTTTATATTAGACGAGTTCGATGTAACTACATTCAATCCAGATGACTCTTGACTGTCATCTTGACTCACAGCTTGACTGTCATCTTGACTGACAGCTATAAACAACTGGATAAATGCCTTTCTTTTCTCAAGAGACACACACATTTCAGTGTACAAGATTTAGTAAAAAACATTAATCGAGAGGAGGGTAGCCTATTGAAAGCTACTGCGTTTGTGGGACAGAGTGGGGAGAAAGGTCTGAAACAAAAACAACAACTTCAAACCGTTGCCGATTTTAAAAGTGGAAAATTCAATATTCTGGTCGGTGTTTAAAATGATAAATCATCTCCCCGTTTCTTTCCTTCTTGCTTGTGTGTGCTCTTGGGGAAGGGGATAAACATTTGGTACCGAAATTACCTTGCGAAATTACCTTGCGGGCACGCTAAAACGAGCCTTTCTACCGCAATACCTCTACGAGGGTCACCGGTCGAAGGGTAATTTCGTTACCAAGATAAACATCACATAATTTACATTTTATGCAAGTGTAAAAATCCCCCTTTCTCCCCGTGTCATCCTAGCCCTTTCTTACCCTCTCCCTTCCCCTTTCTCCCTCTCTCATCCTTCCCCTTTCTCATCCCCCAAACCTCCCCGCCATCCTCCTCACCCCACGCAGGTAGCAACGTGTGTAGGGGAGGAAGGTCTAGATATTGGAAGTGTGGATCTGATTATCTGCTACGATGCCAGTTCATCCCCAACACGGCTTGTTCAGAGGATGGGTCGAGCTGCCAGGAAGAGGGCAGGGTGTATTGTGGTCATGTTGACCGAGGGAAAGGAAGAACAGGTACTAATATGTGGTAGTACTAATATGCGATAATGTTTACTACCTATCTTATTCTGTGATCTTTGGAATTAAATACATTTATTAACTGAGTTTATTAACTAAATCGATTAATTACATTGATTTACCACATACATTTATCTTCCATTACAGATCTATAAAAAGAGTTTGAGTACCAAGAAGTCAGTATCCAAGGCAGTCATGACTAAACTTCACACTCTAACATTGTTCAGTGATAATCCTAGGATGGTACCACGTCATCTCAACCCAAAAGCTGACAAACAGGTACAAACAAATAAATCACAAGGATGATAATAAGTTCAAATTTCAACAACAAGTCGTATCAAATTGTGGAACAATTCGGGTTTTTATATTTTGGTATCGTGTGAATTTGTACTGATGCTTGTTTCTAAGTATGTAGTATAAAATTTAATACAGGGGAGATTGACATTAATCTAACAGTGGTTCCCCAATTAGGTGCTCGCTCCAACCCAGTTTAAAACCCAACGACCGTTAGCAAGACAACAAAAACCGAAAACTATTGCCCAGAAGGAGAAAGACCCTTTCTTGAGTAACAGTCAGTTTGCTAAAATAGATACCCGGAATTCACAGAGTAAAGAACGGTAAGTTTTTCTGAGTGTTCCATGGTCCATGGACTCAAATTTCAAGTTCGAAATTTGAGTCTTGACCGGTTGACATTTAACCGGTCTGCAAAGTTCTGTGCCCCATAAATGGGACATTGTCACACAAACAATTGTGTAAAGACGTAACACGCGAGTTCATTTGTGTAGTCACAGCCGCGCGATCTAACTCTTGACTCGCCTCACTTGCAGCACATGGATCTGAAACTGTAGTAAAAAACAGTAAAATTAAAGTTTTTAACTGTAAAATGTACTATCATTACAGTCAGTGAGATGACGATTTTATCTGCTGTTTCAAGATCCAGCTTATCTTACATAGCACCTGATTATTTGAGGACAATCAATAAGGGACTGTTTTTTAACACCAATCCATTACGTGATCTCCACACACCATTCTTCAGGAAGTTTTCTCTGGCGGGGTGTCTGGATCGGTGGATACACTGGCAGGGATGTGAACAGGCCGCTTTTAATATTGGACACTCCATGGGTACCATGACGTTAATTCACATAATGGAGGTCAGTGTGAAATAATCCCCATTAGGTACTGTCATATTTCGCTTCTCGGACAAATCAATCATACCTTAATTGTATCAGAAAGTTATTCCCCCACTGCCCTATTCAGACTCTCTCGCGGAGACAGTAAGAACAGTTCAACTCCGGTTCTAATCTGCATTCCCTCCCAGGTGAACGAGTTATTCAAGGGTTCTAAAGCCATTATCAAGTACGAGGAAGAGCTGCTAGAAAACCTCGACCCGGAGGACATTCCTACTAGTTGTGAGACGAAGAAGAAGGGGTCGAAGAAGAAAAGTGACGCTCCAAACCCCAAAAAGGGAGGAGGAGGAGGAGGAGTGATATGTGTTTTATCGGATGATGAAGATTTCGCTGGCCAGCAGCTGAAGCAAACTAAGCTACCATTCGTTAAGAAGCCCCAACCTAGTCTGTTCTCTTGTCTATCACCTGAACCTCATAAGATGGCTCCTCCCTCATCCCCTGATAAAGTTACTAAAGTGGCTCCTTCATCCCCCGCTGGTAAATCACATGATCCAGTTGGATCCAGTCAGATCTGGGAGGTTCCACTCAGAGATCGTGTTAACCAGACTGCAGTGGCTCAGGTGGCAGAGATAGAGGTGGCTGATAATAATAATTGGTCCCCCATGTCTTCACCCCCACCCTACCCCGACACAGAAACACTCTGCAGTCCTGAGATAGGGGGTATCGAAGCAGATCTTGCCGGTGGTGCAGTAGGAATGCAGTCTCCAGAAAATAATGTAAGAAACAGTGGAGGAACTTCTCCAGCAGAGAAAAACAATTCAGTTATCCACATACCTGACTCCCGCAAACCTAATAATCAAAAGGAGGGGGAAGAACACAACACAACATCCTCAACCGAAGACTCGATAATTCTACAAAATGATGTTTTTGCTGAAACAACCACAGACCTCACGATATGTTCAGGTCAGCTTCCTGGTGATACACTAAATGAGGTTCGAAGGAGTTTGGGGCACTTCCTGAATGATACCTGGGGTGTTGGTGACACCTCCATCAGGTCAATTCCAGGTCCACCTTCTACACTTCCATCTCTCTCTGAGATCTCCCTGTGCCCATCACCAAACCAGCCCCCTGAAGATGCCTCACCCTCTCATGTTGGGATGGAGGGAGAGAACAAGGGTGAGGAAGAAGAGATGGGAGATGTAACATCTGGTATAGGTGATGTTACAATCGGTGCAGAAGATGATTCATTTGATGACATCACATTACAACATCGTGAAGTGTCAGAAACAAATGATGTCACTGTGACAGAAACACGTGACGTAACCGTAACAGAAACAAATGATGATGATGATGATTCTCAGATGGATTTGTTTGATTCAATTGATGTGAACCAGATTGCAAGTCAGTCCAACCTCTTTGACTCGGTGGTCCGGCTGGAAGTGAAGGATCAAGCAGCTGATTACCATGGTGATATTGTTGATTCGGATGAGGACCTCTTCTCAGATCTCTCCATTGGTTCCCAGCTAACCCAAGAAGTCATGGGTCGAATCGCAAAACCGGCTACTGGAGCAATAAACAACGACCCTAAAAACTCTGAAACGGTTACCAAGCAACCGGATAACAATTGCAACTATGATCAGGAAACACCTAAAAAGTTGACACCGAGCCGAGCTCCCCTAGCAACCACTCCATTCCTCCCAAACACAGCGTCTACCCCTGCTGCTGGTAAAGAAAACCGATCAAACACAACCCCAGTCAGCTTGAAATTGAGTGTGCTAAACAAAACCACCCCTCTCAAATGTGGTACTAACAAACCAACGGATGGAACTTCTAAGAAACCCAACTTCACTACTCCTTGTAAACCCAAACCATCTGCTGCAGCTATGACAACCCCAGAAATGGTTTCACCTTTGGTGGTTGCTAAGCGACGAAGACCCGCTCACAACATTCTCTGCACTCAACAACAGCAGCAGCCTCCAACCAAGCGACAGAAGAAACAGGGTTGTATGTTTGTGGATGATATGGCTGATGATGTTGATGATGATGATGATGAGGAGGAGAGGGATGGGGATGAGGATCTGTTGAGCAGCTCAATGGAGGATTTCTTGGAATTAGAGGAACCTTCCCAAGGTAATATACACCGTGTAGAATAGTTGTTAGTTATTTTCAGGAACCGACCGACACAAGTAAACAACCAATCAGAACCCCATCAGAACTCGTTATTTAGGTCACGTGACTGGTTATCAGCCAATCAGGGACCAGTATTTCCTGATTCGGTCGGTTCCTGGTTATTTTACCAAGTTGTGACAGGGTAGATCTTATTGGGGAGGCGAATTGTTGACTCGACAAGAGGCGAAGGAACATGTAGTAGTATAGACTACGATTCACGGGAAATGTAAGGTAAATCGACTGATATTTTATTAATTGTTACAGGTTCAGGACAGACATTTTACCTGCGGCACAATGCAGCAAACCAGAATGGCCACCAAGTGATACGGACAGTGGGTCAGGAATTTACCGGAGATGTATACTCTCAAGATCCCAGGTTAGTATCATGTTTTTCAAATAAACCCACAACCACCCCTTCATACCCCCGGCCCAAGACCTCCTATCTCCGGTTTCAATGCTACTTCAACTTCTCACGTTTCACCACATATAATATCATGTGTTATTTAGTAAGGACGTTTACCCTCGAGAGGAAACGGGAGAGTTTGACAGCTTTATTTGTGATGATGAGGACTTCAGTTTGTTAGATGATGACTTTGAGGAAACAGCAGTGTTTACCCAACGCCAAACAGCTCAGGTTTGTTATCACTGCGCTGGCAAGCGCAAAGGTGACCCCATCCATCCCCCGAAAAAAATTTCCCCCAAAAACGGCCCGCTTGCTCACAGCGTATATATAGTTATTTCATACTTTTAGCCCATTTTGGCACTTTTTGACATGCCATAACTCCCGAACCGGAAGAGCTAGGAAGCTGAAATTTCGTACTTAGAAGCTTCTTGTAGACCTCTATCGATGGTAAAAATTTCAAGTGGCTAGCTCTTTTTGTTCAAAAGTTATAACACCACCCCCAAAACAGAAAATTCAGTGTGGGGATAACTAGGTTGATACATACATACATGGATAGACGCTTTGTTACCTTCCGTTTGGTCCCTGTTTGAAACGAACCAGACATCGTACGACCTTAAACCAAGCGGCATTCGACAGAAAATTGTCTCGTGCATGTACCCATCTGGGTGGCGACTCTCCATCTTACCTATGACGCGCGCAATGACGCCACGAGTGACGTCATTGCGCGAGACCGACTAAATTTTTTCAAACGCCTCTAGCACCCTGAAGACGTGTTCCGATTTCTGATTTGACGAAAAATCGTTACCGGCAAATCGTCTGAACTTTCAGATACTATATAGCGAATTTTCGTAGCTTATCATTTTGAGCCCTTAAATCGCGTCGGAAGTCAAAAATTTGACGAAAAATTCAGCAACTTAAACGTTTTTCGGGCAAAAACTCCCTTTCCTGACCACTGTGGTCAATGAAACTTTACAAGCTCCTTTGGGGTATTGATTCAAAATATATCGTGATGCAATAACGTCGTTACGACGTCACTAATTACGTCAAATGACGTCATTATGACGTCTAAAATACGATTTTCACAGAAATTCGTCTCATTTCTCATATAACGCATCATTTCGACAATATTACATAATGAAATGATGTCATGCTGCGATTAGAAACCAAAAAGGGACCTAAATTAAGCCAAAAACTAATTTAAATTAGTTGGCGGGAAAGGTGACCCACTTACACCTTTGCCTGCTGCCGGGATCAGGGATATAAGAGGTGAATATTATAGCGGAATAAGACAGTGAAAGATAGTGTGAGAGAGTGAGTGAGAGAGAGAGAGAGAGAGAGAGAGAGAGAGAGAATGAGAGAGAGAGAATGAGAGAGAGAGAGAGAGAGAGAGAGAGAGAGAGAGAGAGAGAGAGAGAGAGAGAGAGAGAGAGAGAGAGAGAGAGAGACAGGGACATGGAGACAGGGATAGAACGAACAGGAATAAGTTACCCTCGAAAAATAAGAGATTGAGATACAGAGAATGAGTTCGTGGTGATACCCGGCAGTAGCAAAAGGTGTAAGTGGGTCACCTTTCCCGCCAACTAATTTAAATTAGTTTTTGGCTTAATACATATTATGTTCAATTATTAATTTTAAATGCCTCATTCTTCATTCATGAGTTATGACACCATCCCCCTTGGGATTGAAGTTTAGATGTTCGTAGCTCATAAATAGCAAATATTGTGTTCGTTTTTTACTCGATTCTCCAACACTTTATTCTACACCATCAGGATCGAACAATAACACCGGTTAGAAAGACAAAGAAAAGCAAGACCCGTCGAGTTAGGGAATTTGAGGAATCACCTCTTGCCAGTAAAGAGTCTCCTAAAACTGGATTTGCCCAGCCCGTGTCGACCCGAACAACTCCTTCCAGGAAACTTCCAAAACCTGCTCCTTTATCAAAACATATGTCTCCTAAACCTGATCCTTTATCAAAACAAGTGCCTCCAAAACCTGCTCCTTCATCAAAACAAGTGCCTCCCAAAGTTGGTCCGTCAAAAGAGGTGCCATTGTCTACGAACCCTCCAGCTGCAAACAAATCTTCATTTCTACTCGGTCTTGACGATCTTCTTGAAGGTACAAATTGGAGTATAGTTTTATCCCTATTTAAGGAAATATTTCCCTGGCTAGACTGTGTTTCGGGCGCCCCGCACCCGAAACACCTACCTTTACAAATGTAAAGGGAGGGTTAGAACATAATAAGGAAATATAAGGGTAACAATTTGTCAGGCTCTGTCTGTAGTATCGCACACGCTGCTCGAATTAGTCGCTGGATTTTTTATATAATTCTCCCTCTTCCCCCCGCAGATATGGATGACGATTTTGATACTACCATTATGAAAACCCAACCCACTGAGACGAGCTCATTTGATCTATTCGGAGATAGTATAGACCTGGACTGCTCTCTAGTTGACAAAGCTTGTGCTGCTGCTGTCGCTAATGCCACCACCAACAAGAAATCGCCCGTGGACAAGATAGCGAATCACGAGAAAAGGGATGTTCCTGGTTGTAGTGTTGCTGAGAAGAGTGTTTCCGGGGTTAGCAAACCAGAATCTAACCAACCAGGATCTATGAAGGATATGACTGAGTGCACTGTTCTCGCACGTTCAAGGGTACGTTTTATTTCTCCAATTTTCCTCCAATTTTCCTCCAATTTCCTCAAAATACTACCAGATTTCTATCCGATGTTATTTGAACAACATTTACGGTTTACCCCCACCCCCCCCCCCCCAGGCAGCATCAAATAATCAGGTGTGTAGTGTACTAAGGGGAAGATACGGGCTAAATGTGGAGGTGAGGGGAGAGATGGGGGATTGTGATTTCATAGTCAACACTGCTACAGTTGTTCTTCGTGTTACCCTCACAGGTACTATACCCAACTAAGATGAACTTTTGGTACGCCTTGCCTTGCCCGCGTGAGGGGATCGCCCTACGGGCGCGCGAGCATGAGGGGCGCGACGTGCCCAACGCCTTGCCATGCTCTGGCTCTGAGAGTGTGGGAGAATTGTCTGATAATAACGAATATCTTTCTTGATTCCCATTACTCCCTGTCTCTAATCCCTATAGATGTGTATAAAGGGGTATTTGAGTTGACGACCCGCTCCCAGGAGCTGCACAGACACTACAAAACAGTAGTTATCATTGCTGAACATATTCAAGAGAGAAAGAGAAAGGTAGGTTAATGGTCATGGATAGATCTACCAAACCCTCGATTTTATGATATAAAAAAAGCCACACAAGTCATGGATCTCGGAATTAGGTGATCGAGATGGCCTGCAATGAGAAGGTGCATGAACAGATCTGATAATGAATTATATGTTTCAGTTGCTAAATAAAACAGAGACCTACGATGCTGAACAGTTTGTAGCTACACAACACAAACTCTGCTCTCCCTCTCATAACACATTACTTCTCCTCTCTTTCTCGCAGGGTGAGTTTTATTGCTATCTCTCTCTCTGGCGGTGCCGACCCTGCTTTGGCAGTTCGCCCAGATCTGGTCGGCACCGTCGGACTGCTGAACAAGACAATCTTCCTCTCGCAAAATAACATGATAAACATAGTGTGTTGTACCCGACTCTGCTTAATTTCTACTCAAAAAGGAGAAAGAGACTGAGTTAAGGAGCTGGTCGGGTACCTACCTAGACAAGTCATTGAACAGTGTTTCTTCACACTATAGCTTTGGACTTTATCTACCGTTCAAAACAGCTGTCCAGGAAAAGAAGGGGCTCCTTAATCATGAGCTACACCACGTGTGCTAAACATCACACTCATGAGCGAGGTCTCTGTGCGGCCGATGAGTCTTTCCAGTGGTTTGTTGCAATATAAATAAGTGGGCGTTTTCTATTCGCATCGTTCTAATTGCTAAACCTGAAGTTGAGAAGAAGAGTTGGTTACAATGATCAACGTTGAATAAGTGTCTACTCATGAAGCTCTCCTAGCTTATCTAGAAGGTAATAAAAGGGGTAATTTACCTTCCCTAGCTGGGTGACTGGTGCAACATCCCGTGTGTACAAATGCAGCCCACCCTAGCCAGAAGGGTAGCCCATAGCACACACAACTGCCCAGTGTCAAAGTATGTTGCTGCAACTGTTAGGAGAACAAGCAACAAGATATGGTTCCGTCAGATACCGAGTATATCGGGCCTTATATAATATCTGTTCATTTCCAATTCATTAGTACATGGTCATGTGACCTGCAATGATCGCGTGTTCATTAATTGAGAATTTGTCTGATGGGGAGGGTGAGAGAGTGTGTGTGAGAGAGAGAGAGAGAGAGAGTGAGAGAGAGAGAGAGAGAGAGAGAGAGAGAGAGAGAGAGAGAGAGAGAGAGAGAGGGAGAGAGAGAGAGATAGAGAGAAGGAGAGAGAGAGACATGATGACCAACTTGGTTGACAAATGATAGTTCTGAAGGCTACGGTAGCTCGGATCAGTAATTAATTGATCGCTACTGATACTGAGTACTGATCAGTATCTTTTATCTACCATCTGGACCAGATCTGATCTTACTTTTGAATTTTCATGAGTAGATTCAGGCGCAGCGACTAATCAATCTGGATTGGAAAGGGACACGCCTGGGGTGTGTGGGTCAATTGGCCATTACAGATTAGAAACACAGATATCTATGAAATATGGCCGAACTGACAAAATCCTTTGAAGGGCCTTTATCTGTCAATTCTGTAATCTAAAATGATTTGCCGTTCTTTTAGAAATATGAGAACCAAAATCCACGACTAATTACCATTCTATTTCAGAATCCAAACAACTAATTACCACTCTATTTCAGAATCCAAACAACTAATGACCACTCTATTTCAGAACAAACAGCAGCTATTATCTCCGGTCTTGTCAGCAGCACAGCTCCAACAGCTCTCACCATTCCCGGGGCTACCAAACTGTCCGAGAAACAGCGGATATTGGAGCAGATGTTATCCTGTGTTTCCTGTTTGAACCTGGCACAAGTCAGACTCCTGTCTGCTGGATTTAACTCCTTGGGACACCTGTTAAACAGGTATAGTTGATGAAATGATTATACTCAATACTCATTTCTGTAAACATATTTATTGATCGATTCGTGTTTCATTCTATGCGAAAAAGTGTCGTTAAAAGTGTATAATTTCAGCAAGAGAGATATAATAGCAAGGATCGGTGGGTTGAATCCTCTTACTACAGCCCTACTAATCAAGCACTGCAAAACCACGGGAGTGTCCTGAATTACTGATTTGAATTGTTACAGAGCTAGAAAGTGGAATGGGACTCGAGAGGATATGTTATTGCCAAAAACTGTGTTTTTTATTTCATCAAATAATGTGCAGTTGCACGATTGTTTTTAAATGAATGTATTGTCTTTTTCTATTTATTTCCATTCACCCTAAAAAATGCCTGTTTATTATCACTACCATTTTGTGGAGGGCCCTCCACAAAATGGTAGTGGAGGGATTCGGTTTGTAGATGTTCTTTGTAGTGTGACGGCAATCAATGTGATTCACGACCTACGAACGACAATCACAGGTCTGCACCAATGGATGTCGGATGACATGTTCCTCGTCAGTCAGCTCTCACACCGGGCCTTCGGTGTGAGCTTACGCGAGCCTGAGGCACTTAACGGGCCGAATGGACACTGGACAGACTGCAGATAGCATTGCAAAGGACGACGTGCCCAAGCTCATGATCTTGGCGGTCTGTTCAGCTGTTGAAGCATGCTTGACGCGCATTGTGAGTGCTGACATCAACTTTACATAAAAAGTAGAATACTGCGCGCCACAACTATAATGTGTGTGTGTGTGTGTGTGGCTCTAGGTTATAGCGTACCAAACTCTGCCGCACGACAGAACGGTGTTGCAACCTGTCATAAAGTCTGTGGTCTGTATGAAAGATAGTAGCTAAAATATCACGCTCAAAATTACACCAAAATCAAACAAAATTTCTCTGATATTCTAACTGTTTGTGGTCTGTATTCGGGCACTCTCACGCAAGCTTTATGTCCTGTCAGCTTCTGAGTCTGGAACAAGGTAACGTTTTGCCTTTGAGAGAGTCTTGAGTTTGGTTTAGTCTGGATCAAGGTAACGTTTTGCCTTTGAGAGTGTCTTGAGTTTAGTTTGGTCTGGAACAAGGTAAGGGGAAACTCTAACTGAATGGCATCCCACCAATGGGATCCCATCAACAGCAAAACTCCAACTGACAATGGACCACAGCGATGGTTCTTTCTCTGTATTCTCTCTGTGTGCGCGCCCGCGCCCGGGCATGCCCTATAGTTCTTTCTCTGTATTCTCTCTGTAGGCAGTACATAGATGTACTGCATACAGAGAGAATACAGAGAAAGAACCACCACTGCGGTCCACCATCAGTCAGAGCCTCACTGCCGATGGGACCCCATCAACGGGATGCCATTCAGTTAGAGTTTCCCCTGACGTTTTGCCTTTGAGAATTTCTTGAGTTTGGGTCTGGAATCCCGATGTTTACCGTGTTTTGAATAGTAAATTACATTCACAATATAAACTTTACACAATCTGTGAACAGACAATACGGACAGGTGAACTTACAGAATTTTGATGGATGATTGGTACCGTGATGTTGTTGATGATGAGATGAGAGGTATATGCATTTCCAGTGGATCGGAGATGAAGATAAACAAAAACGATTGAACACAGATAAGGGGTAGGACTGAATGTAGCACCAATATACTGTAAAATGTTCTAGAATACTATGCAGATGGGACAGATAAGAACATTTGTTAGTTGTTACACGCGATAAGCGACTTAGTGCACCAAAACACAAGGATTGTCTCTGTAGTGTGGTGTATAGCAATGTCCGCTATATTGGGAGAGGCGGGTGGGGGAGGGCGGGTGGGGGTGGGGCGGTGGGTAAGGGGAAACTCTAACTGAATGCCCGCGCAGCAACGGCGTCCCATCACTGGCAAAAATCTAACTGATAATGAGAGTCATCACTCTGTGCGCGCCAGGATTTGCCACAAATTTTGCCAAAAAAAGGCTTTTACGTAGGGCGCGATGACAAAGACACGAACATGTTCGCGCGTTCTTCCATCATTCGCTTCCATTCAATTAGAGTTTTACCAGTGATGGGACGCCACCACCCCGCGAGCATTCTGTTAGAGTTTCCCCTAATATTGGCCAAGAATGTAGCTGTAATTTAGTGATGAGACTAGGCCAGGCCCGAGAGACAGTTCAGTGGTAACTGGGAGTTCATGTGTGCTAGAAATGGGTATTTGAGACGGATTTAAGTTGCATTTTAGTGAGAGGAAGAGCCCTTATTGGTGTCTGAGACAAGCAAAAGTGAAACGAACTGCAACGTCACAACTATAATGTATTTCTTGACCAAATAATTCTTGCTGTTTTGTTCAAACCATGTTTTGAGGGGAGGGAGGGTCGAACAAGGCAAGATTGAGATAACAGCTGTGAGACTGAGTTCTTGTGTTTAAATTGGATAAATGGAGACTCGCTGGGTTAATAATTTTGAATCAATAATTTTCGATGTACATCATCAGTGGCTCAAATTAATCAGTGTTGAAAACTATGTTGAATAACAATAACATTTCTTGTGGGGGTTTTGATAAATTATTAAGGAAACCGGACATGATCAGCAACTACTAAACAAATCATACCAGCTCAGCTTCACGAAGTCCATACACTCGCAAAAAAATAGAAGTAACTCACGACTAAACCAATCGTGAACGAATTAAAGATTTTGAAATAGTCATAGGTACTGCCGTCGAATGGCCAGTTCGACAATTCGTATTCCCGTCTCAATTTACATTAATACTTATGTATCGCCGCCATGCTATGGCGTATCATGCCATGGTGTACCTCTCTTCCAGTTTCCACTCTAATCTGAATCACCACTCTCTTTCTCTTTCAATCTCTTTAGCAGACTTTTCATCAATGATTGCATCAGTTTGATTCTTGGTTGCACATCTCAGACAACGTCCGCAATTATTAGTCAGCATTTCTGTAAGTTTCTCGAAGCCTTCGTAGAGGCCGTCGCCGGTTCTAGCAGAGCAGGGTTGTATATGCCACTGGTTTTTCCTGAGTTTAAAGGGAGGGAGATATAGTGAGTGATAAGTCGTCACTCTTCTCGCTCCGAAGGGGATAATACATTTGGGCTCCGATTTACCGAAACCCCGGGAGGAAAAACTTATGTACCTCATTGAGTGGAGATCTAGTTTTTCCACCAATTGGTCGATACTAAAACCATCCGGTAGATCCTGTTTATTTGCCAGAATCAGAAAAGGTACGTTCGGCGGGAGTACGCTTGACTCCACAATTCCTCGCAACACCTCCGCTGCCTCCTGCATCAAACTACTTTAGTCTTGATCAGTGTGCAATTAAGAGTCGTCATCACTGCGCTGGCAAGCGCAAAGGTAACCATCACCTCCCCCAGCCGCACGTACCAGAAAGCACTAATAACTTTTTTCAGTTTTTAGCATTTTGCGAGGCCCATAGCGAAGCCCCCACTGCAGCAATCAGTCTTTGGCAAGTCTATATCTTTTTTAGTTTTAGAGATATGGCATCGTGAAAAAGAACATTAAATGTCTGGGTCTATATAATAGATAAATATATGTCCGGCCGGTCTATAATATCTTTGAGCTCCATTTACACCCTGAAGACGGCTTAGCTGATGAGTCACCCTCTCCCTGCCGACGGTCCTCCCTGCCAACGGGTCGGTAGGGAGGGCATTCGGCAGGGAGTGCGGGATATAGGGGTCTAATGCATTTGACCCCTATTTCTTGCCCTCCATTCCACAGGGAGGGCGGGATATAATAGGGGTCTAATGCGGTACCCGCCCTCCCTGCCGACGGGTCGGTAGGGACTAGGGAGGGCATTCGGCAGGGAGGGCGGGATATTATTATAGGGGTCTAATGCCCTACATGCCGACGAAATTGGGATGAGATCGCCGTCGGCATGTAGGGCATTTGACCCCTATTGGGCCCCCCTATTTCTTGCCCTCCCTGCCGAATGCCCTCCCTACCGATCGCCAGTACAGTAATAATAATACTTACAGGGAGACGACCATCGTCATCTGTCCCCGGGCTACCCTCATTACTATCGACAATAAAAACAATTCCGTTGGCGTCCTTGTAAAAATTGCTCCAGAGAGGCCGAATCTTATCCTGCCCACCGACATCCCAAACGATAAAATCTATTCCTGTGGGACAACGAGATTGTAACAATTAGCTTGTCAGATCAGAGGTGTAGGGAGCAACATAATGTCTCTGATCTATGAAGGAGAAAAACAAAGATCTTTGAGATCAAAATCAAAAGTTACATATCTTTTCAAGGGTGCAAGTTTTCCACATTACCTTTGCACGGCGACACTCGTTCGACATTGAATCCCATGGTTGGTAACGCCGATATTGTTTCATTCAATTTCAGTCGATACAGGATTGTTGTCTTGCCCGCGGCGTCCAAACCAAGCATTGCAATCTTCGTTTCAGTTTCCTCATCGTGACTGGAGGAACCCCAAAACTTGCTTCCTATACTTCCCATTTCTGCGGAAAGTGTTGTGTACTGAGTTGTAGAGAGATCAAATAGAAGCAAATGTAAAAATCCATACAAAAGAAAAGGGGCAGTCAGTGTTTACCTTAATATTCTCGACCATCTCTTTGCTCTCCTTTCGCTCGATGTTGTTGTTCTAAGGCGGGAGCGCTCCCGAAAGATAACAAGACCAAAGAAATACCACTACTCCTCCAGTTCTTGCTATAGATCTTGCTATACCCTGCCTGGCTATGATTTGCTACATCTGGGTGGTATGTAAACATAGAGATACAGAGAGAATGAGATGGATTGAGAGAGAGAGAGAGAAAGAGGAGAGAGGAGAGAGAGAGAGAGAGATGAGAGAGAGAGAGAGAGAAGGAGAGAGAGAGAGAGGAGAGAGAGAGAGAAGAGAGAGAGAGAGCTACGAGCCGATCTCGCACTCTCGCGCGCTCCTGCTCTCGCTCACGTCTCGCTCTCGACCGCTCTCAGCTCTCGCCTCTCGCTTGCTCGCTCGCCTCGTCTGCTCTCTGCGCGCGCGCGCTAGCGTCTCGCCTCTCTCGCTCGCTCTACTCGCCCTTCTCTCTCTTATCTTCTCAATCAGGCCCGCATTTTCTAGGTTTAACAGTAAAAGAAAGCAATGAACTTGCACTTAAACGGCACTCTGCCGAACACACGTGCTGTGAATCTAGCGCTCTGATCATTGGTAAATCTTGCGTGTCTTCTTGAATCTTGCCGTATTTGACCAATACGGCAATACCGTATTTGACTGATACCGTATTTTTTCCGATGCCTGACTTAGCACTAGCACAATACTCGTTAATTTATCACCAAATAAAAAATTAAATTCAGTTAGCATTTCAAATACACTGATAGTTCTTAGATAGTCCACTGCACCAGCCCAGCTTCACGAACTCTTGAGCAGAACTGAATTGCAATGTTATGTACAGACCATTGCAGCAGTACAAAAAATAATTGTAATTCGAATTCCGTACTATTGTTAAAGACAAAATAACTCACGGCTATACACCAATCATGAACTCTCTGGCGTCCCCTTTTTGATGCTCAAAGTGATCTGAGCGAGTGACAGTGTACTCAGATTGGGTTGGCGCCGCCAGGCAGATCATGAATGAAGATTTTGGTATTTGACGTAGTCATATTGCTGTCCATTGTATATGTCACATTCATATCTCTCTTCTTTCCAAATCGGAATCACCACTCTCTTTCTCTTTCAATCTCTTTAGCAGACTTTTCATCAATGATTGCATCAGTTCGACTCTTACTTGCACATCTCAAACATCGTCCGCATCTCAGCATCTCTGAAAGCTTTTCGAAGCCTTCGTAGAGGCCATCGCCGGTTGTAGCAGAGCAGGGTTGTATATGCCACTGGTTATTCCTGAAGGGAAGATTGTGAGTGCCAAGTCAAAGTGCAGTGTATGCAGGAGATCTCGAATAACAGTGTCGCTTGTAGTGGAGAACGGGCGTTTTGAATAACTGTACACGTTAACTTTTTAATTGAGTATCTAGTCTTTTTTACTTCATTGAGTGGAGATCTAGTTTTTCCACCAATTGGTCGAGACTAAAACCATCCGGTAGATCCTGTTTATTTGCCAGAATCAGAAAAGGTACGTTTGGAGGGAGTTCGCTTGACTCCACAATTCCTCGCAACTCATCCGCTGCCTCCTGCATCAAACTACTTTAGTATTCACTTATTATCAAGACTCAAAAGTCAAGAGTCGTCATTCTCCCGAAAAGAACTTTAGTACTTACAGAGAGTCGATCATTGTCATCTGTTCCCGGGTAGCTACCCTCATGACTATCGACAATGAAAACAACTCCGTTGGCGTCCCTGTAATAATAACTCCACATGGGTCGAATCTTATCCTGCCCACCGACATCCCATACCACAAAACTGATTCCTGAAAACACCAGATTACGTGATTTTAACATTTAGCTTTCCAGGTCAGGGTCATGGAGCTTTTCCTTTTATAGGTCCTATGTCACTGTGTCCCTGCACGGTGAGATGTAGATATAAATGTAAAGGAGGGTTAGAACATAGCAAAGGGATATCCTATACTGTTCGGGTGTTCCTGATTTCTACAGAAAAATTTGAAAATATTCGAAGTTAAATCTTTTCAAGGTTGCAAGTTTTCAACATTACCTTTGCACGGTGACACTTGTTCGACATTGAATCCAATGGTTGGTATAGTTGTTACTACTTCGTTCAATTTCAGTCGATACAGGATGGTTGTCTTGCCTGCGGCATCCAAACCAAGCATCGCGATCTTTTTGTCCGGTTCCTCATCGTGACTGGATGAACCCCAAAACTTGCTAGCTATACTACCCATATATCAGCTATAAGCGTTGTGTTCTGAGCAAGAGATCGAACATAAAGAAACAAATACAAAATGTAATACTACAAAAGAAAAGGGACAGAATGTTCAGTGTTTAATATTGTCTTGATCTACCCTCTTGTGTGGTCTATTTTTGCTCGATATAAGTCTAAAAAGCCATGCGCCCATGCGGGCAATTCCATAAAAGATAAAAGGAGCTCCTAGGAGTAGAGAAATGTGAGCTTATAGTTCCTAGTCTGCATAATATTATGATAAGAGTGATGTTCCTAATAGTCTTTATTTAGACACCGCGCCTTTCGTTCAGAGATTGTTTTGCATTGCTTTGTTTGTTCGGTCCCGCGGCTATTAGTTCTCAGATTGGGTCTGTAGCTCTAGACAAATACCTATAGTCCACTACTCGATTGTTCTTGCTATTATTCCTTGGCTATGTTTTGCTGCCCCTGTTCGGCTGGGGCGGTATGTAAACACACCGCGACAGAGACGGATATGGAGTAAGATTATAGAGAGTGAGAGAGAGGATAGGCCCTATTCAGTATTCCTCCGAACGCCGGCCCAAATTTCCAAGCTGAGTAAACACGTTATTAACACAAGTGAACGAATATGACTTTGCTTTTTCCAATTTGCCCATTTAAATCACAATGATCTTAGTAGTTACTACTTTAACTTACTACCTACTTACAGTGCTTTTTAACAATTAAATAATCTATCATAATAATAAATAGTCTGTAATTTATATATCTCGATCTGAGTGCACGCTGTCGCGTGCTTTGAGATTAAAAACGGGGTGTGGCGCCGTCAGATAGAGAATAGTACATGGCGACAGAAATATCTGCAAATGTGTAAAGAGAAACAAATGGAACTTGTGCAACATATTGCATTTCCAATAGACAAAAGCATATTTGCTTATTCAAAATACTTTATGTTGTGTGACACAATAAAAGTGTACTTCGTTGCAGACAGCATACAAAGAGAGAATTGAGAAACAGCAATTGTTAATGCTGTATTTCTTTCCCGTGTATGTCAATTAGAAACATAGTACTATCAAGTTAGTGCCTGCTGCCTAGCGAGCAATTTTGTTTTCTCTCTTTCTTGCAGGACAAGATACATATATGCCATAGACCGGGTTTGATTGTACTTGGACTGTGCTTCACTAAATATGCGCTAATAAGCATTTAATAACCCATCTTCGTTCTTGTGAGTGACGAGTGTACACTGTACACAAACTAAAATATGTTAAAAATAAACCCCTTTTTCCAGCTTGATCTTGATTTCCTTGACTCTGAAATTAATAGTGGATTTTGTCTGCAAGCCATTTCCAACCTATAACCTACTATAATTCTGAAAACAAATGAGGGTAGTATCGTTTCTACTGATTCAGTTTTCTTTCTAGCTTTAAAATCCGATGAATTCGGGAGACTTGGAATTAGGGGCAGTTCATCCTCTCATATCTAGCCCGGTAAGTCTCGACCTGTCTGGATCACGAAACACAAACAATTGTTGTTTTCTTTTCACCCACTCGAGTGCTAGATCTAGCAACCCTCAATACAGAAATCTCAAAAATGTCTTCAATGTCTAGACCACGAACTGTTCATAGGTGGCGGTTTCTTTATCATTGTGTCACCCACTCTAGCAGCCCTCTTTACAGGAATCAGAGACGTCCCATGGGGATCATACCGAGTCAGATAAACCCGAAGTAAATCCTCCGACTGGAAGCGATCTTGATAAAGTAATTATATTGAAGTAATTTAATTATGTATGTCACAACTTATGTTTTTATAGAACATAAACATCAATCGAGATCTCTAACGTAAATTGCAAATTCTTTTAATCAATTTTGATACGCACCAAACTAACACAACGCCACTTCAGTGGACGGTAGAAGATATCCTTGAACGAGATGGAAAACCAGGACAGCTGAAACGAATACACAAACTCTGCGTGGAAAACGATATTCCGCAGCTGATGAAAATACTAGAAAGATCAAAATCTCTCGACATAACGGAGGAGGTACTACTTAGCAAATGTGACTTCAACTACAAATACACTGGCGAGGATCACCAAGAGGAAGAGAGGCACCTCGGTGAGGTAACTCCGCTGCATATTGCTGCTCTATACAATCACTGTGGGATAGTAAAGGCCCTCTTGGATGCTGCTACCGCCGAAGGGTCACTAAACTACAAAGAGGTCCTCCTGGCGGTAAACAATCGTGGAAACACTGCCCTGCATTGGGCATGCCATCATGGCAAGACAGAAGTTGTACAGGAGATTATAGCCACAGCAGCAAACTGTGGGATATTACATGACGTTCTGTTATCGGGTGACAAATATCAGCGGACACCACTTCACCGAGCTTCTCTTCAAGGCAAAAAGGAAGTAGTAAAAGTGATTCTGAGTACCCTAGAGAGCAACCAAGAATTACAGAGGGACGTTCTATTGGCAAAAGATGAGTCGAAGAACACCCCGTTGCACCGTGCCTCAGAGCTCAATCACATCGGTGTGGTTGAACTTATCCTAATCACATCGGTGTGGTTGAACTTATCCACCGACGAAGCTTTACTGCGGGAGGTGCTTTTGGCAGTTACGGACAGGATACAGACCCCGCTCCATCAACCTTCAAAGTTGGGTCACACGGAAGTTGTGAAGTTGATACTGGCAGCAGTGGAAGACAGCCCAGATCTACGACGTGAGGTGCTTCTAGCAAATGATATGTACACCAAGGGAATGGTGGCTTGCGCTGTATTGGACGGTAGAACTGAGACCATGGAGATTATGCTGGCTACATGTACTGCAGTGATGGAGTATGAGCTAATGCTGGATATGCTTATGGAAGGGGGCAAAAACGAGAGTACAGTGTTACATCGAGCTTCACAAAAAGGCCACACGGCAGTGGTTAGTCGGGTTTTGAGTTTAATGAGTTTCGATGACATGTTACTGGGAAAGTTACTGCTCGCGGAATGCAGTGGAATGACCCCCTTCGGGGTCGGAGTTTCATCTGGGTCTAGTGGATGCGTTGAGTTGGTCCTGACTGCTGCCCACAAAGTAATGGATTGTCACGAGTTCGTCCAATACCTCTGTGTAACTCTTGAAGATGGCACCCTCTGCCTTGACAAATGTGTTGAGATTGGCGTCGGTGGATTACTGGATCGTCCTACTTGTTGACCTGCACAAGTTAACAAAACTTGATGAAGTCCACGAACTTAAATCTTGGCAGTGCATCCTGAAGCTTGTGTCTCCGGATGTAGCATCAAAACATCTTCCCCGCAGTCTGAGAAGGTTTCTCGATGCATCTATTAGTATTGTGAGAATCAAAGAAACTTGTGCTGAATCGGAGAAAAAATTTGTTAAGATGGATTTCACATCACTCGGGTTGTTCGAAAGTCCAACAACTTTCGAAAAAGTGCCTGAAGATCTCAGGGTGAACAGCTTTCGAAAGACTTTCTGGTTTAGCGGCGTATGGGTTGGTGGCAGGCAAAGCACACTACTGCAGAGTGGAGCAACATTCTTGGATCATATTGCAAACTCTGCTGGAACTCAAACGGATGATTCTGAAACTGGTGGAATTCTTGTCCATCCTGTGCTGAAACAATTGATTGACATCAAATGGTCTCAAATTGGACGACTTTGGTTTTGGTTGTCACTAGCATTTTTTCTGGCGTTTTTAGGGATGCTCATAGTAGCAGTCTATCCCACGGCAAAGATCCCAGATGAATCCCCCGTCGAGTGGCAAGAAGAATTCCTTAGAGCGAATGAAGTCAACAACCTGGAGCTGATTCTGCTGGTAATGGCAATACTACGTTTGATCGGTGAAGTGTTTGACTTTTTGTTTACAGTGTCTAATTCCGATAAAGGAAAATCAAGAAATGTTTGCAAAAGTTTAAAAGTGTTGCCCAGAAATATTCTCTATTACATTAATAATGCAGACAACGTAACCGAGCTGATTCTGTATATAAGTACAGTTTCCTTCGTTGGCTGCAGTTTTACCGGTAATCTTTGGCTTAAAAAAGTGTTTGCTTTCATTGCAGTTGCATTTAGCCTGTGCAACATGTTCCTTATTCTGAGGTATTTCCCAAAAGTTGGCATTTATTTCATCATGGTTTACCGAATTCTCTTGACCGTCATGAAGATTATTCCTCAGATGATATTTTTCCTCGTTTCATTCAAAATAATGCTTGCAGTCGCGGTGAACGATGGCTTTATGAGTGAGTCGTTTTTCTGGGTATGGGTCCGGTTTTTCACGGGACTCGAGTATGATGATCTTGACATCAACAGTTCCGAGAGAAGCTTTACCCTGACTATGCTGCTATTGGTTTCCTTCGGCATACTAGTTAATCTCATTCTATTAAACCTAGTGACAGGTTTGGCAATCGATGATGTCAATGAGATCAAGCGTGATTCAGTTAATGAAGTGAAAAAGGGAATGATTGAATTGATTGGAACTGGAGAGAAGATTCTATTTTACTTCCATTTATTGATTTTGAAAATATTTAGATATGACATCTTTAGCCGTTCTGTGCCAGTCATAAGTCAGTTTTATCTCTTCCCTGTAGAGTATTTTTCAGAGGATGATGTGGCAAAGATATATGCTGTTACTGACGATTAAATATCAATCAAATTAATGGTATAAATAAATTTATGTATAACAAATGGCACAAATGGGACATAACACATTAGTCAATATTTCATCATCACGCGATAGCTTTTGTTAAGACGTGAAAGTGCATTTTCTGGAGAGCCTGAGCGTAATGTAGGGAAGTGTTTTTGATTTTCTGATCGTTTGTACTGATACCAATTTTAAGAAACTAATGTAAATGTAAATGTAAATGTAATATATGCATTTAATATACCACTTTCTAGTGTAAATAACGGTGTCCGTATTGATAGCCAACGCTATACGAACACACACACTTCCTAAAGTGGTTATAAGACCAAAACACACGAACGTTCTACGTAAACATACGAAACGAGTTAGTAACCCATTTTAATGATCCCGTTTTGAATGTAATATTTCCCATTTGGATCTTCCAGTCTAAGCCTCTTTACGGTTTCTACTAGTTGTTTTCGTTCCTTTTGTTGAACAGGAGTTAGATCCGGTGAGAAAAATACAGATGAAAAGTTTTCCGACTGTTTCAAGAGTTTTGCTTTCCTAAGAAGTGCTAACAGAGATTCTCTGCTCTCCAGAGAGATAACCAGTGGTCTCGTTTTGGAACTTGAATCCAGTTTTTGGCCGACTCGTTTCATCGATTTAGTAACAGGTTTCTCATTTAACTCTTCGAATAGTTCTTTCACTGAGATTGAATCAACTCGGGTCGTAGACTCAGGTAAACCAAACACCACGAGGTTTTTAGCTCTATCAGGCTCCACCACTGCATTGCTAGACGCTGAGATCCGAGGGGTTGCTGCATTTTTCACTACCTTAGGGGTGATCACAGAGCAGTTTTGACTCAAAACGGTAGAATATGCTTTCATTTTAGCAACAGAACTGGACGCAGACTCGAGATGGCGGTCTTGTAGAGCGATAATCTTCTTCTGCAGGTCAATTACAGAGATCCGATGCTTATCAAGTTCCTCCTTGCATTTCTGCATGCGCAGTTCAGCTTCTTTCACTTTACACTCCATGACATGATGAGAATTCATATACCGATTTGCAACACGTATACTGCTAACAATAGTCCTGCTACTCAGATTAATAACCTCCTCAATGCTACAGTTTTTGAACGCATTCCTTAACATTCTATCATGATTGTCGATTTGGGCGTCACTGAACCTCTTGATTTTAGCATGATCAATGTCCCAATCTTGAGGGTTGGGATTAGCTTCCATTTCTTTCCGGCAGGCAGGGTTGAAGATCATTGAAAGATGAAGAGCCCATGGTGCGATTGAGTCATCATTTATCATAGGGCTATCACCCTTCTCCTCTGTCGTTGTCATTTCTCAAATTAATTTGTTTAAAGTAGTGTTGAAAAGTTTGAAAATTTTCGCGTTTTAACTTTTATTAATTCCACATGAAAGCAGGAAAACCAACGGATATCGGATATAGATGTTTCATGTTCCTGGGAGAAGTCCCTTGCCATGCCCTTCTCCCAGGAACATGAAACATCTCTGATCTCAGGACCCAGTCGCCAAAAAGAAAACGTTTTGATAAAAATCGCCACGGAAGACGA